>PVJC01035682.1:0-18114 GCA_004026665.1 Murina feae
TGGGCAAGTGGGGAGTCCAAGTTAACTTGTATAATAAAGCTCTCATGTTCTTGCAGCGGTTTTGGGGCTCACTCGTAGTCTTTGGGAGCCACGACTTCTGGGTACAACAGGATCCTTCCAGCCCAGGTGATTGGTGGGTGATGGTGCCATCACCAGGACTGGAATAGAAAGGTAAACCAGTCTGGGAGCTTGAGCATGTTGAGTAGGTAGACTGAGGAGCCATCAGATAGGTATCAAAGAGGAGGTTTCTTCCCGCCAGCCTGAGGACAGCTCTGGGCCCATGAGAGAGACCTGGGCGAATCAGCAGAGAGTTGGTGCTAAATAGAGCAGTGCTCTTCTCCGGGGCACATCCAGGCTACCTTTCTCATCCATGCTGGCCATAACGTGCAGCTGTGGAAGGACTGTCCATGGGACCTGCAGGCGGGGCCAAAGGAACTTGGCACAGTCTGGGCATCCCACGCTAAGTGTGAGGACTGAGGGTGTAGGAGCACAGAGCTAAGCTGCAGGAGCCAGGCCCTCTGAGTGGCTGTGTGCGGAGCAGGGCTTCTGCTCCCCAGGCTGCCTCCCAACTCAGAATGAGCTATGAAAAGAATAAAAAGTAAACTTGACCTGCGAGGCTCTCGGGGAGGAGGGATGTCAGCCTACCTTGATGAACTCAGCTGAAGTGAGTCAAGAGTCATTTCTGTGAGCAGAGGTGAGCTGGGGGCGGGCGCGATGTGCTGCTCAGGAAAAGTCTAGACCAGGAAGAAAGGTGGAGGATGGAGCCTGGGAAAACCTGGCTGAAGGAGGAGCTGAAGAAGAACCACCTGCAGAGGAGGTGAGAGAGGCAAGTGAGCCCTGGGAGGCAGGGAGATTTAGGAAGAGTGTGGGTGACGTTGTAATGTGCTAGAGGGATGTCAGGACAGAGGAACAACAGAAAAGTGTTCACAGAGGTTGTCAGTAAAGAAGGAGATATGCTCAGGTGGGCTGGGGCAGACAGGTGCTGTGAGGGGCCTGAATGATGAAAGGGGGACAAGGGGAGCTAGTGAGAGGAGTCAGCAGTCTGAGGAACTTATCTAGAAGAGAAAGAAGAGAGGTAGAGAAACAACTGAACAGAAGGTCAAGGGGGGAATGTAAAACAGGATTATTTGCAGATGCTTATCAATCACAGGTAATGACTGAGCCTCCCTGAGGAAGCAAGAAGAAATTGGAACCACAGCAGAGGTGGCAGAATCGGGCCTCTCAGAGAAAGGACAAGAAAGTGAAGGTGGGTGCAAATACGGATCAATTGCAGGTGGTGGTGGTGGTGGGGTGGTGGGGGACTGAACATTCCTCTCCTATTAGTCTAACTTGTCCTCTGTAATTTAGAAAGTGGGGGTCTGCCCAGAAAGCTCAGATGGCAAAGTTTGGAAGTTTGAGGAAAGCACTGAAGATAGAATGACAGAGAGGACTGGTGGAAAGAAATGACTAAAGGCAAGGACTTTTGATTCTCACAGCAAATCCAAGCCCTGCATGTCCTTGCAATCTCTGCAGAAGCCCTGCCCCTTAGTCACCAGGCTCCAGGACTGGGGTCTGGGGCTGTGCAGA
Organism: Murina feae; assembly: GCA_004026665.1. Classification (NCBI taxonomy): domain Eukaryota; kingdom Metazoa; phylum Chordata; class Mammalia; order Chiroptera; family Vespertilionidae; genus Murina; species Murina feae. The sequence continues at coordinate 1,567 of PVJC01035682.1, forward strand.
AGACAGGATGGACGCAGATGAGACTGGATATCATGGAGGCAGTAACAAGATAGTCCACATGGGGAAAATATAGACCTGGATTTGAGCAGTGGTTTCAGGGAAAGGGGAGGTGGGACTGGGATTTCAAGACATAAATGCTGTAGAACTGAGAGGACTACATGACCAACTAGATGTGAGGGTTAGGACATTGGTCCTGGATGGGCGCCTGGGACAGACAGTGTGTCTTTAGGAGGATCTATCCCAGCAATACTAACACCTACAAAAGTACACAACGGAGTCACACATTACACAGGAGTGGGGTTGGGGGTGTCCTACACAGCCTCTGGGTCTTCCCACTCCCTCCTTTTATAGAGAGGACACTGAGTCCCAGGAGTGTGGAGTCACTTACCCATGGTCACAGCGTTAGTGTCCAAGACAGCCCTGGAAACAAATGATTGGAAGGGAAAAAGAAGAGTTGGAGAGAGGCGAGTAGAGATTGCCTTTTAGGTTCTGGGACCTTTTAGGGAACTTCTAGCCTGGGAGGGGACATAGACGGCCTTTGGGGAAAATGTGCAGGATACGTTGGACCCCCAGGAGGAAAGAGTCATTTCTGTGCGGTGCTGGAGTGGGTGGATGGAGTGCCAGGAAAAGCGTCCAAGAGGAAGCAACTTGACCGAATGTTAAAAGATGAGGTGGACCAAGTGGAAAAGGACAGCTCATCAGAGGGAGTGAGAGCTAGGCCAGAAAGTAAGCTGTCTGAGGTAGCCCACAGGTTGAAGAGTGAGGAAGTGAGTCCCCTTGGAAATCCTGTTTGACTCGAGGGGGAATGTAGTGGGAACCTTCAAGGAGAGGTGTTGCTGTAGCGTGGGGCACGGCTTTGCCCCCAGCAGGCCTGGTCAGTGCACATCAGCCAGCGGGATGGGAAGAAAGTCCCGAAGAACTGAAGGGAGCAGAGCACAAAGCCAGACCCTGGGCTCCAGGATCAGCTGTCCTGCACTCAAATCGCCAGATACCTCACTGGGCACTTGGATCCTGGAGGCGAGTCAGATTTATAAATAATATAAATAAAAAGAGGTTGCGTGATGCCCTAACCAGTTTGGCTCAGTGGATAGAGCATCAGCCTGCGGACTCAAGGGTCCCAAGTTCGATTCCGGTCAAGGGCATGTACCTTGGTTGCAGGCACATCCCCAGTGGGGAGTGTGCAGGACGCAGCTGATCAATGTTTCTCTCTCATCGAGTTTCTAACTCTCTATCCCTCTCCCTTCCTCTCTGTAAAAATCAATAAAATATATATATTTTTAAAAAGTGGTCACGCCAAAACCCATGAGCAAGAGTGTTGAGAGAGGGAGGAATCCCATCCAGCTAGGAAGGAGGAGCAGAGGGAGGATCCTGAGGAAGAAGCAGGATTTTGATAGAGTTGATGGGAGTCATCGAGAAATAAAAGATATACCTGGGGAACCATGAATTATTCTGATGGCATTTCTACCTTAGGGAGGAGCGTGCATGGGTTTCACAGAAGCAGTGCTGGGACCTGTTTTCTCTGAGCCCTGCTCCTTGGGTCTGTCTACCTCATCCTCTCACCTGCCAGGTCAGCAGTTCTCTTAACTGGGGCTGTCTTGGCTTCATTTTCACAGTTTGTGTGGCTCTCTGTAAAAGTTAAATGTCCATTGAATGATTAAAAATGGCGATGAGAAAATATTTGGAAAGGCCTCAATCCTCCCACCATGAGGGAAAATCTTTCATAGTTCAGGGATTTTTAAAACAGAAAGTTTAGTTTGCCCACAAGGCTTCCTTCTCTGGGTCCTGCATCTTTTCTTGTGTCTTCTGATGCTTTGTGAATCCTTCCGATGTTTGGTGAGTCATTCCCAAAACAAGGTGTGTGTACGTCTTTGTCAAGTAGTAGGTTCTTTTATTTTAGAACAAAGTTTTAAATATTATAATAAAATATGCAGGATCATAAAGAAAACCTTTATATTAAAATACAGTTTTAGAATATTAAAAAAAATAAATTAGTGATATGGTAATAGAGGACGCTTATTTTTAACATGTTAACTAACAAGATCTAGTAGTAGGCCCCATTAATTGCTGTAATTTTGAAGTTATAATGAGCTTAATGGCATTTTGAAATAATTGCAACACCTGTAATAGATATGAAATATCTATGATTTCTACTGGTAATTAAGTCACAGGAACTGCTAACACTACTATGGTTTGTTGTCTGCATTTATTACCAAAGGAAATGCTAAATGACAATTAGAGGTTAGTGAAGCAAACATGCATTTCTCCTCCACCACCACCCCCAACCCCCATCCAAGCTTATGCAGCCAGGGAATCCTCTCCCTGCCACCATTGCTCAGTGTATTCATCTGCTGTTACTATAAAGGCTGTGGTTGCTGGCGCGGGAGCGGGGGAGGAGGGGAAGCACCCCCGGGAATGGGCATCTGCCATAAACTGCCTCAAAGAGCTCAAGCAGGGAAGTGCTGGTGTTTGGGAATGATTTTGATCCTGTGGATGTGGGAGGAAATGGTTTGTCACCAGAAGAACCCCAGACTCAAAAGCTTTAACAGTTTGAATAGGCTGTTGGAAAAAAGTGTATAGGATGTGAAGAAGTGGGCTCCTGGTGTTAAGGATGCCTCGACTTTGAGTTTTCTCCTTTTTACCTTAGTGAACAAGAATTCAGGGAGCTGCATAAGTGCCTTTAAGTTCGTAGAAGTTAGCTGAAGGTGTTTGTTCATTAGTTTGTTTTTTAGGCTCTGTAACAAATTGGAAATGTTAAAAAAAAAAAAAAAGTCGATGAGAGTGGATAGAAACAGCCTCATTCTGCGTGCGGTTCAACATTTCTGCGGACTCAAAACCCTAAGTGTGTGTCTACCCTTTGGTCCAGCCATCCCATGGCTAAGTAATTTTTTTCTTAAGAAAATAATTAAGTGCTTCTTATAAAGATACATGTACAAAATGTTTATTGGTGTTTTAAACAATAATAAAACAAAAATGAATCAAACAAACAAAACCCAGAGAAGATCACTTACAATAAATTGCAAAGAGGGCAAAACCCGACATAGCCAGATCCCAAATAGTATCCCTGTTGGATGCAATTGGGAAAGCTAAGGCACACACTGGTAGAAAACGCTAGAAGCACTTATGTGAATGCTAACAGTGGTCACCTTGGCAAGGCGGGGTTAGCCACAGCATTGTATTCTCCACCTGCTCTTCTAGGTTTTCTGAAGTCCTGCAGGAGCTTAGATACATTATTTTCCAGGACATGTAAAGAACATTTGTGTGGACAGAGGACCACTGCATGAGTTTCAAAAATAATTTCTCTACGAATTTACAGCTCAATTCAAATGTGTCTCTTAACAGTGTGAATTCAGTAGGACAATTTAAGAAAACAAAAACCAAAACAAAACAAAAAACACACACAATGGAAACCCAAAGTTCCCCAAAGAAGTGTCTGAAGCACTTGCATTGTAACCATCCAAAGCCAGACTCTCTGGGGGACGCAGACAGCAGGACCCTCCTGCAGGCTCCTCTCCCCATGCACAGCGAGGACCTGGCGGTGAGATTTGGTCACGCCAGCTTCAGCCACTTCCAAGTGAATGTGTTCCTCGCAAACAGGCTGGCACCGGGCAGGGCAGTGTGAGTGTCTTACAGGTCAGGGACCACTTGGGCTTGGCAGACCTCTCCTCACTCCTGAGCCTGAGCTCTCACTTCCTCCTTTCGCCTACAGGAAGCACACACTCTTCTCGCCGAATCTCAGCCTCCGGGAACCGCTAACTTCAAATGTCTGAAAGCTTCGATGCTTTGGCTTTACAAACGTTATCTCACAGAGATTGACTGCATATCTATTGAAACAAATATTTACAGAACGTTTGGGCCTTTGCTCCACAAATATTTACTGAGGGCTCACGTCACAGACAGCAAACCAGCAAACGTTCTGGCCGCCCTGCAGAGCCCTGGGCCCCTCCATCCACTAGCCATCAGCAGATTCCAAACATTCTTCCCAGTTTGGTTAAGGGAGGCCCTGGGGTGAGGATGTAGAGCCCGGGAGGGGGTTTCCGGTCCTGGGCTGGGGGAGGGTCTTGCTGGGGAGGCAGGAGGAGCTGAACTTTGATGCTGGTGGAGTTGGACCTGAAGGTCCTAAGTGCCCCACCAGGAGCCCACGAAGAGGCAGAAGCGGACTGGTTATGTGCTGACCTGATCCCAGAGCTTAACACTACTCCTTCTCCCTCCCCCCCCCACCCTCCCCCCACTCCTCCTACATCTAAAGAGATCTTCCTACATAACTGCTATAGAGCTATGGGGAGACCAGAAAGAAAGTCATTTCAACTTAGAAAAAATGTGAGGGGAGCATGAATTTAAAGGCAGCTTTGGAGCAAAGAAGGAATGACCAGCGCAGCTGGAGGGCAGTGGAGAAGGATGCCAAGGAAGGAAGAGCGGGCATAGAGGAAGAGATGTCTAATACCAGGCAGCACGGCCAGGAGGCAAGGTGATGTCCCCGGAGGAGGCTCGGGGGTATCATGGTCACCCTCGGTCCGGGCCGCAGAGTTGAGGCCTCGGGAATGTACTCCGATTCCTGTGCTGACGTCTGTGGGGATGGCGGTGGCGGTGGCGGTGGCGGTGGTGGGCGGGGAGGGGGGGGAGGTGACGGTGGAAGAGGCTGGGCAGGAGCCGTGGCTGTGTGGCACAGGGACCGCTTGGGAAACCTGCCGTGGGGGTGGCCCTGGGAGGAGGGAGCAGACCTGAGAAATATCTAGGAGTGAAATGCACAGGTAGCAGGTGGTGGGGAAGGAAACCGAGGGAGTGAGGGCCAGCAGGTCCTGGTGCTATGCCTGGCAGCCTGCTCGGTGAGGCAGGAAGCTGAGTTGTTTAGCGTTGGTGTTGGGACAGCCTGATGGGGAGCCCCATAGGCAGTTGTTTGCTGGGATTGGGAGCTCAGGAGAGAGGACCTTGGGCCAGAGCTGAGCATTACAGACAGACCCGTCCTGGGAAAGGCGGCCCGTGGCCAGTGTACTACGGGGCCTTGGGCAGGTTGTTACATCTCTCAGGGCCCAGTTTCCTCCTCTGTGCTGTGTGGATTGTGGTGGTGGCGGCGGTGAGAATTAAATGAGATAACCTATGGGCTGTGCTCAGAACAATGCCTGGTGCATAGAAGTGCCTCAAGAGTGTTCGCGGCTCTATGGCTGTCTGGGACCCCTCGGGTTCTGAGTGGTGGCTGAAGCCTTAGGAATGGATGGGATGGCCCAAGAGGTTGTGTGTGAGCCGGGAGAAGCCCAGGACAGCTGTGACCCCGAGTAAGCACGGAGGCGTGCTCACTCAGCTTTTGAGAATCTAAGGCAGAATGGTGGCTAGAATAAATCCCAGGGCTGTGGTTTCAAATCTTTTAAAAATAAATTCTCAACAGACCTTCTACATTCGGCAAACAACTTAGTTTTATGAGTAAGTCAAATTAAACATATACTCTTTATGTTTCTAGATGAACAGAGTGACACTGTCAATACCAAACAGGACATTTCTAAGGTCCCTGGGAGCTGCTGTTGAGTTGGCCCTTGAGGTTGACCTGCTGTGTGACCTTGGGAGCCGCCACTCTCTCGGAGCCCGAGTTAATGTGCAGTAAAATGAGTCGGTCAGATCAGAATCATCGCTCAGGTTTCTCCAGTCCTAAAATTCTAGTTCTAAAGCAGCTGCTAGGTGTTAGTTACTTGATGAACTTGAAGGTTCGACGACGAATCTTCTGTAAAAACATGTGTCTATAGGGGGCAGAGGACAGGATTTGCCCACCAGATACCAGAGCAGGTGGCAGAGGACAGTGTGTTGAAGCAGACAGTGCTCAGGTCTGGGCATTCCACAGCCTCAGTTGGTCAGCAGCCGGCTGAGGCCCCCTGTGTGTGAGCCACTGACCCCGCAGACTTGGTGTCTGCCTCTGTGCACTTACAATCTGACGGGGGAAGAGAGATGTTGAACAAGTCCCACTGATGAATAGAGTGATGCTAAGGCCATGGGCAAGTTCCTGAATTTCTTCAAGCTTCTCTATAAAATGAGGATACAAATGTTTAGTTTAAGGGGTGTTTGAGAGTAAATGTACTATATGGTTTATTTCTTTACCTGTGATGGGCGTGCAGAGATGCATGGAGTACAACAGAAGTTAATAAATAAGGACATGGGGGTAAAGAGATAATAAGATGAAGATAATAAGATAATCTCCAAGTTGCACATGGATGGCTCTGTAACTAGTTGCTAGCAGTGGGATGCCACTTCAGTTCTAAGCGTCTAAGCTATCAAAGGCAGAGGAAATGTGATCAGTCTGATTATATCACTTCTGGTTGAAATTTTTCGGTGGCTTCCTATTGCCCTCATCTGTCCCACAGCCTTCTCTGCTCTCACCAGCGCTCACATTTTATGTCACAGAGAAGCCAAACTTCTCCCTTTGGGCCTACCATTTCCTGCTTTCATGTTCCTTCTTTCCCAGCTCAGCTCACCTGTCTCTTCCTCTAGGAAGCTTCCCTAACCCTGAGGCTGGGCGAGAATGCTGTTCTCTGCTCCCCAAGAATCCTGTTCTTCCTTCCTTGTGGGCCTCAGGCCTGTAATTGCTGATCTGTCTTCCCTCCAGCCACCCAGCTCCTTTCCTGGGGCTCTCTTCTTCCCAGAGTGCCTTGCACACCATGAGCTCTCAGTAAATATTAGTAGAATTATTGGATCTGCTGAAAGTCACACAACTTTCCTGTCCTGAGATCTGTCAGGCCCCCCAACAGATCTTCAGAAAAGAGTGTCATGGAGCATAGGGGACACAGTGTGGTCCTCAGCCTGGCTGGTCAGATTAAATAAATGGTGATCTAGGAAAAATGGAAAATGACTAAAGAGGACTCTGAAAAAACTAATCTCAGATGATAAGAATTCAGGTGGGAGTTTACTAAAAGGGAGAGGAGAAAAGGGGGAAAGAGTGAGTTAAGATAGCTTACTTAAGACCTGCAAAGGCATATTAAGATGCTTGCTTTCTGTTAGCACCCTTTTTTGAGGTATATCTGTAGAAGTTAGGAGATTTGGAAAATAAACAAAAGATCAACCCCAGAAAAAACAGAGCAGAGGATGGTACAAAACCATAGATCCATGTTCTAGGTCAAAGGTCACAGAGGTGAACGGCCAGTGACTTATCTGAATTACCCACAATGTAGATAGATAAAAGGTAATCAGAAGTTCACATGGTGAAACTTTTCAACTTCTCTGAGCTGTGAAGGTGCTATTGTTACCTCATGGTAAGTATTTCCAGAACCTTGAAAAATCATAATGAACATTCCACACTAACATTTCACAATTAGAGACTGATCCAAAGATGTTTAATCATTATACACACATACAGGAGTGGGCAAAAGGAGATTTACAGTTTTGAGTGTACAAAACACAGAGTTTATTCTTGTATTATTATTTATTTATTAATTATTGTATTATTTATTTGTATTATTTGTCTTCTTCTTACTATTATTGTTATTATTTTGTATCCTTACTAATGATTTATCTTTTAGGTAAAGTTGACTGGTAATTTAACCTAATATATTAATATAGTATATATTAGGTTAAAGATATATATATAATATGTATATATATCTATATATAGATTCTAAGCTACTTAAAAACAGTAAGAACATGTTCTTTTTTAAATTTTTCACAATATCTGTTTTAGAATCTTCACATCATAGTCTCTTGTTGAATTAAATTGTATCCAAAGGACTGGAGATGTATAGTTTTTCAGATGTAGGGAAGACATACTAAGCTTAATGATATAGGCTTACATTTTAGATGGGTTAAAAGAATTATTCCTTTGTAAAAATTTTCACTATCCCATTTAAAAAGTGATCCAGAGCCCATGTGGAAAAAAAAAAAGACTTAAGGAGTTGTAGATAACTGGAATCCATGTGAGTCGTCACTGTGCAATGACTTCCAAGAAGATCCTCAGGACCAAAGGGCTGTGTTCATAACAGTGTGTGATGGTTCTTTCCTCCATTGGTCAAACCACATCTGAAGTAATGTCGTATATGAGGTCGATAAACCCAGAATGCATTCAGGAAATGGTGAGTAGGAAGGAGAAAACCCTCAAAGTTATGAGATGTGGGAAACAGGGAAGTAGCATTCCCTTCATGCATCTTCTCACCCAAACCAGAACATCTGAACTAATGCCAGACTCTTTCACCTCCCCCAGTCTCTGTAGGGTCCCAGCGCTGCTCTGTTCTTCAGTGTCCCCAGCTGGATTCTGATGCTCTCTGCACCAGCCCCCTTCTTCCTGGACTGCTCACTTCAACCTCCACATGGCTCTCAGGATGAACTTTCTGTCGCTGTCTCTCCCTGCTTGAAATCCTTAATGAATGCTCAATATTCAGCATCTGACTCAAGCCCACTGCTGTAGCCCTAGCTTGTTACCGACCATTCCCTTCACATGCACCCTCGGGTCTGTCCAAGCCACAAACCTAACAGGTCCTTCAATATGCCATCCACTTTCTTACCTCCACACATGGTTTCCTCGGCATGGTGAGCTAGGACAAACTCAACTCCAGCTAAAAGACAAAAAGAGAAACTATTATCATGAATGCTAAAGTAAACCTGAATACAAAACGTTGCCCAGTAAGAAGATTCTCTGCCCTGCCCCGATCCCCCACCCCCGAGTAGAATACCGAGGAGAGGGAAGAGATGGCAGCCAATAGTTTCAACTTTATACCCTTCCAGCATCCTGAATTCAGAGGCAAGAGTCAGTTTCCTTTCCTAGCAGGGGATCCTTGGGGAAATCTCTGCGGGGCTGAGCTTTGGGCCTTCCCTGAGCCGATCACCATGGCCCCTGCAGAGAGAAGGACAGGGCACTGTGCCTAGGACCTGCCAGGACCCTCTGCAGGGAAGGTGGTTCCCAAAGGAAAGAATGCTGGGGAGACAGAACTATGTCCTCTCTCATGTGAGCCTTTCCTGACCTCCCCTGAAGGGTCAAGTGCTTCCTTCTAGGGCCTTCCAGAAGCTCTCGTTAATATCTCCCTGCATAGGTTACCGTGCTGTACTTTTTTGGATTACATGCCTTTTCATCTAATGGGTACAAGTTCCTAGAGAGCAAAGATTTTATTTGCACTGGTCATCTTCTGTCTGCTCTCCATAGTTACTCTCCACTCTTCCTCACCCTGCTGGCCCCTACTGGAGGGCATCACTGGGGCCCTGGGTCAGGATTGGCCAGTGGAGCTCATGCAGGAGATCAGAGAGAGATATATCTTTATTCCTCTGGCTTCTTTCCTGCGAGATTCCTATGAGCTGGCCATGGGATCTCTGGGCAGAAGGCAACAGTCCTGTCAGAGAGTCTGCTCCACATAGCTCTGGGTCCTGGAAACATCTCCCTTCCCTTGTGCCTTCCAACCTTGCTCTGCTATTCACAGCCCGGTTCTGTACTATCTGTTTAGGTTTCCCTATACCCTGCCCATGCCAGATAAATAGCTCCTTTATTAAGCTCTCCTCAGATTACCCAATTAGAGCGTGCCACCTGGTCCTGCCAGGCCCCTGCCTAACACAGTGTTCTATTCATCTTTGTTTCCCCAGGATCCAAAACAGCGCCTTTCACACGAACGGCACTTACTAAATTCAGGAATGAAGGAGTGATTGAATATAGGCTGGATATAGGAGTGCTGAGCTCTGTGTGGAAAATAGATCAGGGGAGTAGCTTTCAAATTGTTCTTGGCCAGGACTCCTAGTAGGAAACCCGGGTCATATTACAGTGCTATGCACATGCATATTCACATCTAATGAGAAGTTTTGTGAAGCAATACTTACCTTTACTATGTGCAATGCACTGTGATATTGTTTACTTAATTCTGCTCCGTTTCAACTTTCAGATTCTCATTATGGTCCACTAAATTGATTTCATGGCCTGCAAAGTGGTTGAAATCCATGGGTTAAGAAGCACTGTCCCAGTGACCTTTAGCATTCCATCCATTCTGCAGAGTCTGTGGTTCCAATGGTAAAATTCCAAGGCATAACCAACGAGAATGTAATGATGTCACAGTGATGATGCATTTAACGGGAGTTTACATCATTGCCTTGAAAAATCAAATGAAATTACCTCTCAAGTTCCAGTTTTCAGAATTCTTATTCAAAGTTGGCCTTTCTTAGGTTTAGCCTAATTTGGAGGAGGGGTGGATTAGAGCTCTCAAAACACACTGATAGCCCTGGCCTGTGTGGCTCAGTTAGTTGGCACATCATCCTGGGTAAGGGCACATGCCTATAGGTGTCAGGTTTAAGTTTCTGGTTAGAGCCTGTATGAGAGGCAATCTCAATGTTTCTCTCTCACATTGATGTTTTTTCTCTCTCTCCCTTCTTCTAAAGTCAATGAATGTGTCCTTGGGTGAGGATTGAAATAATAATAATAATAGTAATAATAATAATATTAATAATAATAATAATAAAACACTGATGGACATGAGCAAGCGTAAGTGTCAGGCACATAGTAGTCAGTGTCAAGGGCCACAGGCCCAAGTGCTCCAGGGCAAGTCTGGAGAAAGCTAATCTCGGGTGCGTGCCTAAGGGTGCCTGGGCCTCTCTTCTCTGTCCCTGCTGCCACCAGCAATTCTTTCTCCTCCTCAGCAAAATGCCTTGTTACATAGAAAGTTTGACCAAGAGTACAATCTGGGCCTGCCTGTGTCACGGGAAGCTGATAGTCACTGGGGCCATGAAAACCATTTGTAATCGATATTGTCTCACTGTTTCAAACTCAGCCCAACTTTGGGGTCCTCTCCACTTCAAAAACTGAGTGATTCTATTTTAAAAAGTGAGTTTTATGCCCTCTAAAATGAACTCCCCTTCCCCCACCTCCACTGCCTGTCATTCTCCTGGTATCTGAATTTTGAAGCCCAGTTAGAAAGGTAGAAGATGGTAATAGTTATTATGTAACTGAAATTCTGATGGGTGAATCAGAATTCGTGCTGGTGAAGCTTATTTTTGGTGAGGGAATCAGGAAAGAAACAAATAAACAAATATCTGGACATCAACACAGAAGATTGTGGTAAGTGCTGTGCAGAAGGTGAGTCCATCACAGGCATGTGCCAGACAGTGTGTATGTGTATGTATGTGTGTGTGTGTGGGTCCATATGTGTGGTGTGCATGTGTGTGCATGTGCTCATAGGAGCACTATTTTACTTTTTAAACATTTTATTTGTCAACTGTAGTTGACATATTCGTTTCAGGTGTGCAGCATAGAGATTAGATATTTATCTACCTTATGAGGTAGTCACCCCGTAAGTCTAGTGCTCATGGGACCATTTTTTAGTTAGTAGTGTCTGGGAGGGCTTGTTGAGGAGTGGCGCCTGAGGGGAGAGCCGAGGGGACTTGAGTCAAGGAAACATCTGGGGAGAAGCATCTGGTGAAAGGAAGAGCAAACTCAAACTCCCTGAGACCATTAAGGAGATTCTTTCCACTGAGGGCAAAGGCAGGCCCAGGGCCTTGAACCACTGCGGCTGAGCAGCCTCCTCCCATTTCTGCCTTAGTCCGTGACAAAGTGGGCCACCGTTTTGACACATGGACTCATTAATTTTTAAAATCATTTTTAACTTCAATAAAATATACATCCCATAAATTTACCGTCTTATCCATGTTTAAGTGTGCAGTTCGGTGGCATTGAGCACCTTCACATTCCTGTGCAGCCACCACCACCACCATCCACAGAACTCATTTCCCCTGGAAAGACGGAAACCTGTACCTGCTGAACAACAGTTCCCCCTCCCCTTCCCAGGCGCGGGCAACCACCACGCCACTTCGTCTCTAGGAATTGGACCATCCTAGGTCTCTCATGTGAGTGGAATCATACAATATTTATCCTTTTGTGACCAGCTTATTTCACTCAGGATAATGTCCTCAAGGCTCATCCATGTTGCAGCAGGTGTCAGAATGCCCTTCCTGTGACAGGCTGAGCAGTAGTCCGTTGCATATGCACACCACATTTTCGTTATCCATTCATTTGCTGAGGGGCTCTGGGATGTTTCTCTCCCATGGCTATCGCGAATGATGCTGCCTTGAATTTTGGGGGGTATATACCCACAAGTGGATCCACGGTTTTAGGTCCTTTTCCCACTGAGTTGATTCATTGCTGTTTGCATGCGGCCACCTGTGCAGGGCGCTGCTGCTGTCTGCATACCCCCACCCCCTGGACTGTGAGTTCCCGGTGGACAGAAGCCTGTGTTTGATGTTTCCACACCCGATGCTGTGGGAGCCACACAGTCTGTCCTCCAGAAGGGTTTATTTATTTATTTTTTAAAAATATGTTTTCAGCCCTAACCAGTTTGGCTCAGTGGATAGAGCGTCAGCCTACAGACTCAAGGGTCCCAGGTTTGATTCTGGTCAAGGGCATGTACCTTGGTTGCAGGCACATCCCCGGTGGGAGGTGCACAGGAGGCAGCTGATCGATGTTTCTCTCTCATTGATGTTTCTGACTCTCTGTCCCTCTCCCTTCCTCTCTGTAAAAAACCAATAAAATGTATTTTTTTAAAAAATGTTTTCATATATTTATTTATTTTTTTTGAGAGAGAGAGAGAGAGGAAGGGAGAGAGATAGAGAGATAGACACATCGATGAGTGATCAGCTGCCTCCTGCATACCCCACACTGCACAGCCCACAACCTGGGCATGTGCCCTGACCAGGTATCAAACCAGTGACCTCTTGGTTCCTGGGTCAGTACTCAACCACTGAGCCACACCGGCTGGGCTCAGAAGGGTTTATTAATGAGCAAATCTGGCCTGTTGCTGAGAGGGGGGGTAAAGAGTGAATTGGACTGAGCCCTACCGGCATGTACCCTCTTGCATGTATGTTTATATGTTGGCTTCTCTGGGTTTGTTTGAAAGGAGAGTACTGCCCCTAAAATAAAAACTGATAAAGTCCAATTTCCTGTGGAAGGGTGAGAAAGCCTCCAGAGGTGAGTGACCTGGAAGGTGTCCAGAGGTAGTTAGTGGCCCTGCCAGGCTCGGAATCCAGGCTTCCCCGTTCTCTGCCACCATGGCCTTTGCCAGGGAAGGAACTTTTCTTCTGTTGTTTTCCTCATTGCCCCCTGTCTGTCTCTGTCCCTTACCTCAAAGGTCAGAGCAGTACTCAAGACAGAGAGAGGGCAGCACCCTCACCAGACCCGGCCTGAGCTTGGGCAACATCAGATGGGGCAGCCCCACATGGGGCCAGCGGGAGGGCTCCCTGTGCTGAGTGTGCTTTCCTTTCCCAGGAGCTGTGATCAAGGCGTGTCTCCCACTGAGGAACCCCAGGGCAGCCCTGCGGCGGCAGCTCGGCAGCTCGGCTGATCCCCAGATGCTCGGCAGTGGGGAGCTGACAAAGCTCCTCAAACCCGAGGATGTTTCTCCCAGGAGCTGGTCAGTGTCCTATCCACCTGCACTAGGCTGTGTGTGAGACAAGAGAGAGGCCCAGGTGTGTGGGCTGTGTGTATGTGAGAGTGTATGTGTGTGTGAATGTGTGTGAGAGAGAGGCCCAAAGTGTGGATTATGTATGTGTGAATGGGTGTGCATGAATGTATGTGTGTGTGTGAGAGAGAGGCCCAGCTGTGGAGTATTTGTCTGTGTGTGAGCGTGTGTATAAGTCGTGTGTATGTGGGTGTGAGAGAGAGGCCCGAGGTGTGGAGTGTAAGTGTGTGTGTGTGTGTGTGTAAGTGCTGTGAGTGTGTGCATGTGTATATTTTTGTGAGAGGTCCAAGGTGTGGACTGTGTGTGTGAGTGAGGGTGTGTGTGTAAGTGTGAGAGGTCCAAGGTGTGTAGTCTTAGTGTGTGTGTGAGAAAGGCCCGAAGTGGTGTGTGTGTGTGTGTATATGTGAGTGTGTGAGAGGCCCACGGTGTGGTATGTGAGTGTGAGTGCGTGTATGTGTGTGAGTGTGTGAGTGATTGTGTGTGTGAGTGTGTGAGTGTGTGATGAGAGTGTGTATAAGTGAATGTGTGTGAGTGTGTGTGAGTGCATGTATGTGTGTGCGCAAGTGATTGTGTGTATGTGTGTGAGTGAGTGTGTGTGGCAGAGCAGAGGCAGCAAGAGAGAAGAATGTGATGCAGAGAAACAGAACCTTCCTCAGAGAAACTGGGAGTTAAATGATCTGAAAAGACCTTGGAGCAGTACCTGGCACCAGTAAGAGCCAAGTGGGTGGCTGTATTAATAGAGGCAGAAAGAGAGAGGTGGATTCAGAAAGAGGCGGGGAGGGCGGGAGGCGGGAGTCACTAGTCCTTGAAACTCCAGCAATTGGACCAGAAGGTGGAACCTGGGTAGCGGCCCCTTGTCTGCTGATCTCCCATAAAGATGACTGCGCACCTTCCTCCCTGCTGTGTTCTTAAATTTAAATAATATGATTACACTCTGTGCAGGAACATAATGTTCTGGGCTCCTTGAAGTTCCTCAGCACAGCACACAGATATCTGCCTGGCAACAGACACTGAGCCAGGGGCAGGGATGATGGGGTCTCTAGTGACCACCCCTCTCCCTCTTAGCCCTCCCTGTCCTGCCTCCCCCACACATCATTTGGGCTTCATCCCACCTCTGGCAGAAAGGAACTGCTTCCCAGATGTGTAGAATTAAGGTGTGTGGTCCCAGCAGCCTCAGCCCTGGAATGGGATGGGGAGAGTCCCTGTGCACCCTGAAAAGCTCCCCAGGCAGCTCCCCCTCACACCCTCCGGAGCACCATTCTCCAGCGACTGGGAGGCGTCCCTCTGCGCTGGCTCTGAAGGGACGAGGTGAACGGGGTCCCACGATGTCCATGCTGATTTACAGCCCAGGCCACCACAGGAGGACTTTTCGGTCCACATTTAAAAAGTGGTGTCTTGTTTGTGGATGGGACCGACCAGAGGCCCGCAGGAGGGTCCCTTCCCTGAGGTTGGCCGGCCAGGGCACGGCTGTCCCACATCTCTACCTCTGAACCAAGAAAAAAGCCCAGAGCCAGACCGAAGGACTATGTGCATCTGCCCGGTACCCGCGCCGGCTGAGCGCTCATCGAGAGGCGGTCCGGGAGAGACATGAGCCTGTGCCTCCGGAGAGAGAGCTGGAGAGTCCGCTCTGAGAGTAGGGGGTGGGGGGAAGGCATGTGCAGCCCAGCGAGGCACCGAGGGAGGGGCGCTGCGGGGCAGCCACCAGCACAGCCAGTGAGGCCAGAGAGGGAATGCTGTGGACACGCCACGCCCGGGCAGGGAATAAGCAGTCCCAGAGCAGCAACTGCTAATCCTTAGGGGAGAGGGAGAGCCACAGAGAGAAGGGGAGGCAGAGGCAGAAAGAGCAGGACACCCACCCAGGACTGCAGTCAGGAGCACCTTCCCAGGGAAAAGCACGGGCGATTTTAAGGACTAAGCCAGGAAGGCTCCACAGGGGTCCTCAGGCCCCAGGGGCAACCCAGGCAGACCCCGGGCGGGGTTATGACATTAGGGACTTTCCCCCACCTGCCCGGGGAGTCTGGCCCTCCCAGTGGGAAAGCAGCAGGAACCTTTTCCAACACAAATAACGCAGGTGGCAGCCTGGACATTAGAAATCCCGGAGAGACGTCTTATGGGTTTCCCACAGACCAAAAGGGGCGGGGGCCAGGCCCCGCTCCCTTCAGGGCTATTGGCCAATCCAGGAGACGGAGCTGAAGAGGTAGGTGGCCCTCAAAATACAGGTTTGGTGACTCCTGACAGTGACTGGCCCTAATTCACCAGGGGAGTGCTTCTGTCCCTTTGCCATCATTTGCCTATTTTCAGTATTTGTTGTCAAATAGAAACACCCAGCCAAGATCTCCCTGTGCCCCACAGGCAGAGAACAAAGGAAATGTTTTCCTACTGTATAAAAAAAAGCCCACATTTTCCCATATGCAGGGTATGGAACAATGTCATCGACCTCTCCTCTCCCTTTCGTTTTCCCCCAAAACCTTCCTGAAGCTAGAGCAAACGCCACTTTTGTGGATGTCTGTCTGATATAAAGTTAGCTGTTAGGACCCTGCCATAGTGAAAGTCGTCCAGGGTTCTCTCAGCCACTCTGACTTTCTCAGGAAGAAACAGATTGTGCATCAAGCGCCAGTGAAGGGAAAGGGCCAGGACAACTGGGGCCTCTGCATCCGGAGCCCTGGAAGGGGCCCGCCCCCGCCCCCACTCGCGGCTCTCTGCTCTTCCTGAGCCTTCAAGTCATCCCTGATCCACAGAATTGAGGGCCATTTCCTGTGTGTGAGCCTGCTTACTAACAACCCTGTGGACACAGAAATGTACCTTCACCCGCCTCTCACTGTCCCCACCTCTCCCAGCCTACCCAGTCTGAAGACGCGTCATTGAAATGATAACAGATGAGAAATGGGAAAAATAAACCCTTTTCTCATATGGAAATATTACAAGTTTTGGAAATGGACACGTTTCTGCCACCCCTTCTAGAAACATTTCCCTGTGAGATGTGGTTCTGAGAGAGGAGATTGAGAACCTGGGAGGTGTCACATGCAGCCCCAGTCGCCTGGCCCAGGCAAAGCACACCTTGATCTGGGGATTTCATGCAGACAATGAAGTGAATCGCTACAATGTCAGGAAGTCCCCTCTCTCCCTCTGTTTTCTTTTCTCTTCCTTTCTTCTCCCTCCC
>PVJC01035683.1:0-18142 GCA_004026665.1 Murina feae
GGGAGGGCCAGGCTGGGGGGGACTCCCCTGCAGCAGGTCAGCTAATTTCACAGTGAAGCTGAAGGCAGTAGTGCATCGGTGGCTGCACTGGCCTTGAGCCACTGCCTCCAGAGGTCGTGGCCTCCTGCACAGGCTGCGGTCACCTGCGTGGATGGAGCCCCACTGACTCTGCTTCCAGGGCAGACAAACAAAAATCTGAACCCCAGGACCCGGACAGACACTCCCTCCAGGCAGCCTTTCCTTCAGGCTGTGTGTGTGTGGGGGGGGGGAGGGGGGCCTCGAGCTCTGGGTGGTCGTTCTGGCTCCAGGAACAGGTCTGGGTGTGCCCATGTGAGCCACTGACAGTCCGCCTGCCGGTCCACAGGGCAAGTCCCGAAAGAAGCACCTCTCTCCCCTGCGGGAATCCCCAATGAGGACGACGATGGAGAGCCCGATTATGTAAACGGGGACGTGGCTGCCACGGAAGCCTAGGGCAGACCTGGGGGAAGGTACAGCTGCCTTGGTGCAGGGTGGTGGCCTTACTGGCCAGAGGGCCCCATCCCCTGGGAAAAGGTTGGAGCTCGGGCTGGAGGAGCCGTGGTGAGGGCCAAGGGGTAGCACCCATGGGTGCTGAAATGGGGTGGCTCTGCAGGGTGCCTCCTAAGCAGCCCCCGCCCACCCTGCCCCCAACTCCCCAGGCAGGCTTGTTGAGACGACAGGTTCATGGCAAGCACGAGGCTGTCAGGCAGGGAAGTTGGTGAGTTGTTCGGTGCAGTGGGCTCTGGGTGGGTCCCTGCAACCTTGGGGGAGTGACAGCCTCCCCAGATCTGCTTCCTCACTTGCAAAATGGAGCCGGTGGGACCTGTGTCTTAGCCACGACACTGCACATAAAGGGTGAGCCCAGCAGGGCTTGGCCAGTGTTGGACTCAGGGACCCAGGCAGAGCCGGCAGATGATGGTGCTGACAGCAGGGGTGGCTGAGCTGTTGGTAAGCAGCCACTTTGCTGGCCAGCATGGAGTCAAGTGCTCACACACACACCATCACTTGCCACCTCAAAGGCATCTGGCACTAAGCCATCTGCGCAAGGTCACACTTAGAATAAGTGTGTGTGGGGGAGGCCGGGGTGGGGCAGGATCCACCCCACAGTCCTCCCAGTCGGGGGTGGGCTGGGCTGGTCTGGGGCCAGCCACAGAAGGGTGAGCCCAACATGCGAAGGCCCACGGCTCACTCCTTCGCTTAGCCTCTACCACATCTGGCAGAGGCAAGTCCTGCCTTGGGTGCTGGGACACAGTCGTAAACACAATACACAAAATGCCTTGACATTGCGGTGGGAGCGATACAGCAGGTCCCTGAGATAAGAGAGAGTACGAGAGGAAGTCCAGCCTGCTACATGGTGATAAGTCCAGTGGAGGCGAACCTGGCGGGAAGAGACCGGCAGGAAGGTGGGCGGTTCAGTAGGGAGGCCAGAGCTTTTGGAGCCCCTTCCTTATCCTCCTGGGAAGGACACCTAGCAGAGGCTCTGACAGCAGCGGGCGGGCGGGGCGTGGGGGGTGGGTAGTGTGGATGTGGAGGAAGAAGCAGGAGGCAGTTACAAAGGGCCAGCAGCTGGGTTTTCTGAGATTTGGGGGTGGGAAGAGGGAACATGGGAAGGGTTGAAACACAAGAGTGCTCGATATTTCTAAAGGATTGCTTGGTACTGAGTAGGGAAATGAATACAGTCAGCCCTCCGAATCCGTGGATTCGGCCAACCTCAGATGGAAAATATGGGGGGAGGGGCTTAGTGCCAGATGCCTTTGAGGTGGCAAGTGATGGTGTGTGTGTGAATCTCAGAAGTTCCAAAAGCAAAAGTTGAATTTGCTGCACTGAGCAGTACATTGAACCCATGCAAATGATGTGCAGGCACAGCCTGCAAATACACACTTACACAAGGGGCTTCAGCACCCTCCGGTGTGGCCATCTGGTGGAGCTGGGGGCACCATCCTGGAATCAATCCCGAGGAACCTGAGGGACGGCTATTACAGGGGGACGGCAGTGGGAACAGGGAGGCAAGTGAGTTAAGAGCCCAGATGCCACCTTGGCCCAGAGAGGCAGCGGGAGAGAAGATACTGAATGTTTGCGGAGTCAATAGGACTTGCTGGTGCCCTTGGTGTGGGTGCCCTGCGTGTGCGGGGGAGAGGCGTTGAACAGGATTGTAGGGTTTTGCCTAAGATCTGGGAGCTACGGGTAGAGCGGGGTTCTGTGGGCAAGGCCAGTTTATTTCTGGGTCTGTTAATTGGAGAGGCCTACGCAGGGGAACATATGAAGTGGGCACCTGTGCCCGGGGTCGGGAAGTCGGGCTGGGGAGAGACCTGAAGACAGGTCGGATGTACCCAGGCCTTGGCCAGGACCAAACAGCACAGTCAGGGTTTCAGAGGAACAGTGGGAGCTCTGGGAAGAGACTCAGCCTGACGGGTGGCTCTCTCCTCAGCCCGGGAGGGCAGCTGAACGCTGACCATCACTGTGCGCCCCTCCCCTCTTAAAACCAGTCACCCTGCTGTGCCTCAGGAACGAGGTGCTAGCCAAAGCACCCCTTTTCCTCTAGCCAGCCATGTTCCTATTCACCGAGGGAGCCAGGAACCAAAGCTCACAGGAATATTACCGTCTCCCGCCATCACCTCTCCAGAGCAGCTGGACTTCTGGACCCACCACGCTACTCACGGGAGGTGCACCTACATGTCCCACGGACCATCCCTCTGGTCACGTGGGACCAGCAACAGTTACACGTGGCACCAGCTTCCCGGGGGGCTGGGCAAGAGCTTGGCGCAGAGGGCACTGCAGCTCCTGCCGAAACTGAATGCCCACCCTTACAGCTAAAGCACCATACAGTACTGGCGTCCGTGTCTTTTGCTTTGGATTTGGATCCCAAATCGCTTACTAATGCCAGTTGCTGGGATTTTTTGTGATCTATAAGCTTGTATAATTAATTTATACAGGTGGAGCCATATTTAATATTCTACCTTCCAGGGTAGATTTTGTCTGTCTTGTCTCCTCTAAGCATTACATGTTGACTAACCTCAGCAGACTCTCGGGGCGCCCTGGCGCTCCTTTCTTCCGGCCCTGTCACTTGAGGGAGATGAGGCCAGCCACCCGCGGGCTATCAGTGGGCGTCCTGTGGACAGCTCGGTGCTGCCGGCCGAGTGAGGTGTCCCTCGGGGGGCCCTGAATGCCTCCTCTGCTCCAGGGCTGGCTCAGCTTCCTGACTGGGCAGCAGGACTGTCTCACGGGAAGGGCAGAGGCCCAGTGGGACCTTGAGTCAGAAAAGCCACTCGGGGAAAAATGCCGGCTCCTTTCAAAACCTCAATAAACCTTTTCATTTTAAGGACAGTGATTCTCATGTCTGCTCTCTCTGCTTCGTGTACAACCAAGGGAGTGACTCAGCCTCTTGTGTCACAGAAAGAAACCCTGAGGCCTGCGGACAGGGCTGTGGGCCCAAAGGGCAGCTCTTTCCAGGATGGCACACCAAGTCTTTCCGAGAACTACCGCCTCGTTAGGAAATGAGAAAAAAACAGCTAGAACACAGCTGTGGCCATTTGCCACTTCACACTGCAGCCCTGACCTCACAAGCTCATTAAGGCCTGAGCAGGGGGTGTGGCGAGGCTCCAGGTGGGAGGAGCCCCTCCTGGGTTTCAGGTGTGGAAACCCTGATGTCTCTGGGGCCCCTCACCTGCAAGCTGGGCAGTCATTCCTTCACCTGACAGATCCTGAAGCTCCAGACAAAAAATAAGATGGAGGAAGCATGCGTATTTTGTAAAACTTCACCTTGCTGTTTCTGAGGACCTTCGTTATTTTTTCCTCTTAATTGAAAACCAAACCCCAAAAGCCAGTAATCAGAGCCTTTTCCGTGTCTCTTCAGTGTCAGTACCCAACAATGTGGGCTGGGCAAATGGCTGCACCAGCCTGGGGGGGACAGCACTAAAGGCAAGTGCCAGCAGGCCCTCCCCTCCTGCTTCCTCCTGCTCCAGAGGATCAGGCCGAATGGAGCGCGAGAGCCGTCGGAACCAAGCCTGGGCAGGGAGAAAGCAGATGGGCTCACGCAGCTGTCCCAGCACTCCGCGCAGCATGGTCTCCCATGGCCGCCCTGCTGTGGCCCTTGGTCAGGGAACCCACGGGGCAGGAAGAGCCAGCGTGTCACACAGTGTTTCTAGCCAAAGCCTTCCAGGAGACCACTAGTCACAGGATGAGTGACTCCCACCCCCACTCCCTCAACACCATTCCAGCCCTGGCCGGTGTGGCTCAGTGGGTGGAAGTGCTATGCTGGGCACTGAAGGGTCACGGATTTGATTCTGTCAGGGCACATACCCAGGTTGTGGATTCGATCCCTGATTGGGGTACATACAGGAGGCAACTGATCGATGTTTCTCTCTCTCCCTTCCTTTCTCTCCAAAATCAAACAAACACACAATCAATGCTATTCTAAAATGGCATCTGGGATTTGCTTCAGAACAACCTGAGCGGGGTGGTAGGAATAGAGAGGAAACAAGATAGGCCATGGTTGGTATAACTGTTAAGATGGGCGATGAATATGTGAATATCATTCAATGTTTTATGTACAACTTATATTTTTCATAATTAAAAAAAATAGTATCTTACCAAAAAAAAAAGCAATTCTACAGGTTAATATAGTCTACTGGGAAATTCCAAATCAACCAGCACTGTGCAGACAAGGTGACACGGCAGTCTCCGTGCACCTGGATTGCACCATTTTCTTCAGCGTGGGACACTTTATGTCCCTTCTAAAGAGCTCGTGGCCCCAAGCTGTTCTGAGTAGTTCTTTTAAATGGTCAGTAAATTACAACAAACCCTGCCCTCACCCCGCAGAACTGACCTCTAGAAAAATTGAGATTAGCTTGTCCTGCCCCTCATCTAAACCACCTTTTCTACCTGTAGGGTGCAAGAAGCATGCAGAGAGAGGGAGCTGGCTTTTTTTGCGGACTTGCCCTGCCACATTATTGCTGACAACATTGTACGGTTTTATTAGCTAAAATGCCAACAACACCCAGGTTGGGTGCCGTGCCCTGGCATTCACTGCAGCCTTTCCCCCGTCTCCACGTCCCAGAGCCTGGGGCTGAAGGCAAACGCTCTGGAGGTGTGTGTAGAAGCACGGGGAAGGCCAGGGCATGCTGCTAAAAGGCGAGTCCCACTGCCAGGCTGGGCAGCATTTTCTCCCAAAGCAGAAGGCTGTGAGTCCTGTCTCTCAGGGACTCTTGTCACCCCATCAAAGAGTTCTCTGATCTAACTGGCCACCGGGGCCATTGTCTTCTGACACAGCCTGGCCAGGAGCCCTGCCATCTGCAGAAGAGAGTTCACACCTTCTGCTATCTTCATATGAGTGTATCCAATTTCCTGAAAAACAAGTAAAATTTAAATCTGGTTAGTAAGTGAGGGATAGATTTATTTAAAAAAAATCTGTACTAATGGTTTACTCAAAATTGATGCAATGAATTCTAACTCCAACTAGAAAATGAGTTCTAAGTTGTCATGGATTATGTTTGACTAAAGTTCAATTTAAACTTAAAAGGATATTGGTATTTCTTTGTAAGATACTGTGAAGAAAATTTTGAAAAAGGGATATTAAAATATTTATGTAACACATACTGAATATACATAAAGAACCCTCAAAACTAAGTAATGAGCCCTTGCTGGTTTTGCTCAGTGGCTAGAGCATCGGCCCACAGGCTGAAGGGTCCTGGGCTCGATTCTGGTCAAGGGCACGTACCTTGGTCGCAGAAGGCAACCAATTGATGTGTTTCTCTCACATCAATGTTTCTCTGTCTCTCCCTTTCCCTTCCACTCTAAAAATCAATGGAAAAATATCCTTGGGTGAGGATAAAAAAAAAACCCAACAAAACTCAGTAATAAGAAAACAAACCCAATGAAAAACTGGGGAGATTTGAACAGATACTTCATCTAAGACTGGGGATGGCAAATAAGCACATGAAAAAGTGCTCCGACATCATTAGCCACTGGGAAATGCAAATGAAAGCCTCTACAAACCTATGGCAATGACTAAAAATCCTACTGAGCATTCCAAGTGCTGGCTGGGATGTGGATCGGCTGAAATGCTCATCACTGTTGACAGGATGCAGCATGCTACAGTCACTCTGGAAAAGTTTGGCAGTTTCTTATCAAGTTAAACTTAGATTTACCATTCAACCAAGCAACCTCACCTCCATACAATGGGATACTACTCAACAATAAAAAGGAATGACCCACTGACCCTCGCAGCAAACATATGAACAAATACAAAATACATTCAGCTAAGTGGAAAAGCCAGGCTCAAAAGACTATGTTTCTGCTTGATTCCCTCTGTATCATATTCTGGAAAATTCTGTCCTCCAAAGGGAAAGCGGATCAGTGGTTTCCAGGTGACAGAGGAAAGGGCACGAAAAGCTGGAGGATTAGAGAGTTGTGTTTACACAACTGAACGATTCTGTCTACAGAATGCACCCAAGAGGCTGAGTTTTCCTCTCTCTATATTATACCTCAATTAATCTGACCTTAAAGGTGAACAAACGCATAAATCTCTAATGAAGAGTCATCCTAAGGAACAGCAGGTCACTGATTGGTACGATGGGCTTAAACAAGCTCCCAGCCCCAAGACAAGCAACCACCCGCCTCCGTCAGAGATGGGGACACGTACTGAGCATCTTCCTGATGCCAGGCCTGTAAGTAAAACAGAGAGAACCACAGCGTGGCCGGAACCCTTAAGGGGAGAGGCATGGCTCTCCTCTTACTGACCTTAATGAACTCCAGTTTCAGGTATTCTGCCATTTGGAAGGTTTTACACACTCGGAAAATGTTGCCAATGATGTCTTCTGGTGAGTAGCCAAGGTGCCACAGGTGAGCGAGAATCTACACAAAAGAGAACATGCTGCGGCTGGTGAACTCTGTACACGACAAGGACACCTGGGAAATGAGGTTAAAGCCACACAAATCTTGGGCCAGTCACATAGCTCATCCTAGAAAACCCGAGCGATCCTGCGAACCTGCTGAGCACCATACCTTATATATCACGTGGGGATAATCTGACAGATTTTCCCAGCACACAGACAGATAATATTGCAAATGTTTTTAAATGTATTGCAAGGTCTACTACTGTCCTCGAGCCTCTTAAGCACTTTATTAATTATCTCAGAGCAGAAGCAGGAGAACCCTGTCCAGGTGGGGGACATCCAACCTGCAGGCTGTATGAGGCCCATGAGATCATTTGGCTGGCCCTGCCACCCTGCCATGGCAGAAGGGGCGAGTTAATTAAATGTTTGACCAAATACAGCAGGCTACTTTTTAAGTTGATAATTTTGTATGGCCCGTGAATAATGTTCTAAATACCCAAATTGCCCTTGGCAGGAAAAAGGTTCCCCACCTCTGTCGTGTCTGCTATGCTTTCCCTAGCTACAGAGTCCTAGCCACCCCCCCCCCCCCCCCCCCCCCCCCCCCCCCCCCCCCCCCCCCCCCCCGCAGGAGCATTCCCAGACATCCTGACCAGCAGGGACTGTGGCAGTGGTCTCGGCCTCCAGCCTTCTCCCCACCGCCACGCCCTGAGTGGCAGAGTCTGCCATCACTTGTTTCTGCCTTTGCTTCGGCACCTGGGTGCATTCCAGGGGCAGGGAGGCTGTGCGCCTACATCTGAAGGCTTCCTCCAGGCCCACTCCGTGACCCTATCTGGTACCTGGGTCTCGCCTCAGACTCTCTGTCTTGCTCCTGTTTCACATTAGGTCTAGCCCTGCCCTGAACTCAGTCAACTTCTAGCCTGATTTAGTGGGAACAAGGAAACTGGCTGCAATCAGTCCAATGGCCTCGGATCACACACCACTGCACCCATGTACCTGAGGTCACCTTAAGCACATGGTGCCCACTGGAACCTGCTCACATGACTCTACAATTAGGCCTGAAACCCCCTGGGTTCTCCTCTCCTGGCTGACTGGGCACTGCTGGGTCCCAGGATGCTCACTCCCATGTTCCTCAAGAGGATGGAGGGAAAACCGCCCCTAACAGAGAAAGATGGCATGGTCTTCCCTCACGTGTTAGGTGAACAAGCAGAGAATATAATTACAGTACACAGACAGGATCCTGAATTCCAGGTCTACTACTTTTAAACAGTTGATATAGAGAACAGAATTCAGCCTCTCCTGGTTTTCTCATCTGTGGAGTGTACCAACTCCTAGCATCATTGTAAGAATTCCGGGGAGCGATGCGTGTGAGCCCCGAGCACAGGGAACTCCCTCAGCCCTGCCCAGGAAGAGAAAGGTCCCTCTGGTCTCAGGAGAGGCAGAAGGAAGCAGACCTTGTAGGCTTCGTCGATGTTGGCATTCACACAGTGCTGGATCATCTCCTTCACCAGCAGCGGGTGCGGCTCGTCACAGACCTGGCCAAACCGAAAAGAAGGTGAGTCGACGCTGAGGGGACCCTCTGAGGAGGGCCCTGACACACCAACTTCTGGGCGATCTATGTAACCAACCTCTCAACTTGTTTGTGTTTTTTCCATTGAATTCCCCAGCTACAGAACCAGGCTGAGGAAGGCCCTTCACCACCAAACAAGTCACCAAATAAAAAGAATATGATGTCGACCTACTGCAGTGAGGAAGGCGTCTGACAGCAATTCTGTTACCAATTTCTCCAACAGGAGATGAATTAACAAGGGCCACTGAAGACTCTCCACTGAGGGGCAGCATTGGAGCCATTACAGTCACATCTCAGAGGCCCTGGATGATCACTTGCCCAGAACCACTTAGAACCCACTAGGACGTGGGAGCCTCTGGCCCGGTCTCCCACTGGAATCACAACTGTCTCTCCCGGGAGAGGGTCCCAGCCTCTCGTGACCTGAGCAGCAGCCTGTTGAGTGCTGGGCAGCTCTCCCTGAGCCCAAAGGCTGCCTCCAGCCACTCCCTCCCCTGGCCTTAGATGCCATCCTCCAGCACAGGTCAACATTAAATCTAGACGACAGCCTTCGCTATCTCCAGGCAGTGCCTACGCCAGCCCTTGGCCTTCTCTTCCCAGTGCAATGAACTCCCTCAGAATCCTGGTTTGCAGCCCTCGATGCTTTGCTCCAGGAGGAAACGAGACCTTAACGGTCGCGACAGGTGACCAAGCAAGCTCCCCTCAGGGCCCTTGAAAATCCCTCACTGCCAAGGTCGAGGCAGAGACTTTTAGCACAGCTTTACCCACAAATCTGGTAAGAAAAAGCAACAGACGAAACGCACGGACTGCCCTACCCAATTATACCCCAAGTGAGGGAGCAAGCAGACAATCAGTTTTCAGAAGTATTCCCCAAAGGAAAGCCTCTGTCATGTGGGAGAGTGAGAAGCTTTTGGCTCGACCTGAAGAGCTCCGATACCCTCACCAGGCACAGGAAGTGCGGATGGGAAGTCTCCGGTGGGAGCCAGGCCTGCACAGGGGGAAGCGCTGTGCTCCCTCCGGGCCCCCAGCAGCTGGATGGTCTCGGACAGGCTGCCTGGGCCTGTTCCTCGGCTACCAAACGCTGACGAGAACGCATGTGCAGGGCTGCTGTGCGGACCGGAGCACGTGGAAAGCACCAGTGCCAGCCTGAGGCAGCAGTGGCAGCACTTGCACGGATCGCACCCTGGTGGCACCCCAAAGTCCCTCCAGCTCTCCAGTGAGGGACTCGGGGGACACAGGGAGGCAGGGCAAGCTCCCCCTCTCCGAGGGTGAGCCCCAGCGGCAGCACCTTCCCGCCTCCACTCCACTGGCCCGGCAAGTAAATAGTTTCTGTAGACTGATGCCCCAGCCAGCTTCTGTACCTTGAACACATTCTCACTGTTAATGAAGCCGAATCCTGAGAAAGTGGACTGCAGGTTGTTCAATGCCTGTTGAGGAACAAAAACGACCGGGGTGATGTTCTGTCTCGGCCCTTCCCCACCTCTGTAGCTGAGCACCCTTCTCGCGAGCTGCTCTCAGTCAGCCCGAGGCCCCATCAGTGTGCTGGTCAACACTCCCCGCTCTGGCTATGCTCGGCAGAGCCGCGCAGCCGTCACTTCCTCCTCCCCCCTAAAATAAGGGGCACGGCAAGCCCGGGAGGTCCATACCTGCCGCATGTCTCCCTGGGCGGTGAAGATAATGGCTTCCAGACCATCGTCGGTGTACGGCACGTTCTCCTTCTCGATCACGTTCATTAACCTGGTGAGGACCTGGGCATCGGTCAGCTTTGTGTAGCGGAGGACTGCGCACCGGGACTGAATGGGCTCTGAAGGAGACAGGAAGAGAGTGACTCACCCAGCACACAGTGATTTGGGGCCCCCCCTGGCCAAGGATGGCATCGCCCTGCTGGTTCTTTAGTTACTCAGAAGCAGCTGCACAACCTGCACAGCCCAGCCGTGCCGGCACCACTCTCTACCCAGCAGGTGCTCACCAGTGAATGAGTATTTAGGACTAAATTTCAAAATATTAACCATTAAGCAACAAGAGAGGCCTCAGCCAGTACTGCCTGGGATGCCTGTGGTTGGCCATGGCTTCCAGAAGGGAAAGACCCTTTAACATAGAGACATCCACATGCCACACAGCCCCCAGTGAGCCAGTGCTGGCCCCGGTGGCCCCCACATCACTGTGTGTGCTGGGTGGGTCACGGCTTGCTGTTTGCGGAGCCCCTCCCCATCCAAGCAGGAGCTCCCAGAGGGCAGGGCCAGAGCCTCACACAGATCTGTAGCCTCCACTGTGCCTCGTGCAGAGTGGATGGTGTGTACACATCCGTCAAGTGGATGAGACTTCGAAGAGCAGCTTTCCAAAGAGTTAGTCCACTTCAACTTACCTCAGCGATTTTCATTTCATGGCGCACATAAACTAATACCAAAGTTCTGTGGCACACCAAAAATATATACTTTTTGCTGATCTGACCAAAAAAAAAAAAGGTCTAAT
Source organism: Murina feae (assembly GCA_004026665.1). NCBI lineage: Eukaryota > Metazoa > Chordata > Mammalia > Chiroptera > Vespertilionidae > Murina > Murina feae. The sequence goes on from PVJC01035683.1 coordinate 10,888, forward strand.
TCTGATTCATTCACACCGGATGGTTATTGTTGTGTTGGCTGTTGTCACTTTTAAAAATATGTTTTTTATTGATTTTTCAGAGAGAGAGGCGAAAGGAGAGGTAGAGAGACAGAAACGTCAATGAGAGAGGAACACTGATCAGCTGCTTTCTGCACACCCCCTACTGGGGGATCGAGCCCGAAATCTGGACGTACGCCCTGAACAGAAATCTAACCAGCACTTCTTGGTGCATGGATCGACACCCAACCACTGAGCAACACCAGCTGGGCTGTCATTTTTTTATTTGACAATCGAGGGAAAGAGGTCAGTGTCCCTGACTAAGTAGGTATTGCATGTTTTAAAAAGTCTTACACACCAAACGAAAATTGCTGACTCATCTGAAAGCAGGAAGGCTTGCAATGAACCTTATTAGCATATTTGATTTATCAGCACAGACAAAAGAAAGATCAATTAGGAACAGGAATACATATTTTAAGGCACTTCATATTCTAACTACAATAGAAGTTTCCTTTAGTCAATTTTTATCTTTTGAGATGTTCCAAAAGCCGAATTCACAGAATTTAAATACACGGCAGAATAAGGCAGCGTGGCCTTCCTCGGTGTACGCCTACCTCTTAACGCATGGCTCCAGGAATCAGAGTGAGCCTGGGCTAAAAGTTTCACAAATTAGCTCTGCAGCAATTTGATCATAGACCATTTCCTCTAATGCTGAGAAATAAATTCCTTTAGAGATCTCATTTGTTTGCTATATCTCTTTAAAAATTAAAGTTAATCCAAATGCTGTAATTATCACAAAAATCACTTTCATAAAAAGCAAAAAGGCCAGAGCTGCTTCCACCAACATGTGCCGTTTCGGATCACACAGCCCTGAGCAAAATGCACCGGGGTAGGCCTCTAAATATAGCAGTGCCCCTGCCCTCATAGACTCCCACGGTTAAGGAGACAAGCGCCATGCACGCCCATCAGTCAAAGCTTTCGCTGTTTCCTCCACCACCACTGATATCTTCAAGGTAGAGAATGTTTCTCATTGAATTTTGTATGCCCTGCATAGTGGTACCCGCCACCTACTGAGACCAGAGCAAATGTTCATTGAGTGAGTAGCTGAATAAATTAAGAAACAAATAATGACTATCCAGATAGGGTAAAAGGACATGAAGGATTCCTGGTAACACAAAGAGCCCACCAACTTCATGGGGGCATCATGATCCATAACCAGCTTGTTTGCAACAGTGCACAATGGCCCGGTGGGGGGCGGCGGGCAGAGAGAAGGGAGAGTCAGATGGCTGAGCTCACAGAACGGGGTTTAGCAGGGCGGATGTGAGGCAAGGACAGCGGGACAAAGAGCTGTGAGAAATGGTGAGAGACAGAGAAAGCTGAACCGTGCCGAAGTCTGCATCAGAAAGGGAAGGACATGAGCCCTGACTGGTTGTGGGATGTGCAGGGGTGCAGACTGGATCCCCAGTCCCAGTCTGAACATGTGTGGGAGGCAACCAAATGATGTCTCTCTCTCACATTGATGCCTCTCTCTCTCTCTCTCTTTCTCTCTCTCTCTCCACACTCCTTCCTTCCCTCCCTTCCACGCTCCACTCTCTCTAAAAAAATCAACAGAAAAAATATCTTGGGGTGAGGATTAATGAAACAATAAAAGAAAGTGAAGGATGTGAAACCACAGGAAGTTGAGATGCTGAAAGGGGAAGAGGGGATAAACCCGCGAGGAAACAAATTGATGGAGGGGGGACTGGAAGAACAAATGCCAGGTCAGAGAGACCAGCATATAAGGTTAACACAGGCGAAGCAATTCCTGGCAATAACCAAGTCCGGTGTGCAGTCGCAGTGCATGAGCAGCACTCAGGCCCACAGAGAGTGCAGGAACATGTCTGGAGGGGGCCAGTGACTATGACACGGTGCACAGGATATCAAAATGTCACGTGTGCTTGTGATGGTGCAAGAGGCAGAAAGATGTGGGTGCCAATCTCAGCTCCTCCACTTGCTATGTGACCTTGGGCAAATTACTCAACCTCTCTGAGCTCCAGTTTTCTCATCTCTAATGTGGAGCTGATAATACCTCTGCAAATAATGATATAAAAGTGAAAAAGTTGATTACACAGCCTAGTGCTTGGTTCACGACAGGCAACCAACAAGTCCCTCCTCTTCGGTTGCTAAAGAGGCAAAGGAGCACCATGTAGACCGCAAGACACCCAGAGCTGACCCGCACCTATGATTTTATCTGAAGCATTGCAAGCAAGAGCAAAGCGAGTCGTTTTGGAGTAGATTTCCATGGTTCTCCTCAAGGCTTGCTGGGCCCCATCAGTCATGCTGGGAAGAAAAATAGAAGAGTACAGTTGGCAACTGCGACGTGGGGGCCCGCGGGACACAAATCCCTCCCTGGAGACTGGGAACCCTGACCTCCTGACTGGGCATGCTCAGCCTCTCATGAGTCTGTTTGGGCCTTCCACAGGCAGGCTGCACTGGGCATAGAGCACAGGCTCTGTGGTCAGGCTGCCTGGCCCACCTTGCAGCTCTTTTATCAGCTAGTTTTGGGACTACAGGTACATTATCCGAGCTTCAGTGTCCTCACCTATAAGGAGATATTGATACTGCCTACGTCAGAGTGTTGTTGATGACAATTAAATGAGATAATAACATGTAGAATACCTGGGATAATGTAATGCTTACATATAAGTGCTCGATAAATGTTGGCTATTATTGCTATGTTACAGTAAAATAGGTTAAGGTGTAGTGAATATGTACTATAACATGACAATTACAATGTTCTGAACAAGATTATAATAATGTGGAGAATTGCTTTTTATATTAAAAGGAAAAAACAGGTTACAAAAATTACATATATTATGATCTCACTATGTAAAAATATATAGTATAGAAAAGAAAATAAAGCAAGATATTAACAATATTTTCTAAATTTTCTTCAAAGAATATGAGTTACTTTTTTAAAAATGTCATTTAAAACTTTTCACTTATACCAGTAATGGCTAATATTGTGAATGTACTAAATGTCACTGAATTATATACTAAAATGTTTAAAAATGGTAAAATTTATGTTATGTGTGTTTCACCACAATAAAAAAACCAAAATTTAAATTAATCACCATATAAGTGATGCTGGAACAAACGTATTAGCTTACTATCTTAGACAAATGTCTGTAAGTTAATTAAGATGACTTTAGGGCTCAGGCTCCTGTTAACTTGTTTTTGAAGATAAGCAAATATACCACAAAAGTGCAAAGGCAAAGCTTTTTCTCTGGATTTAATAAAGCCAGATAAGAGAGCTAGAGATCAAGGTCACATGTCTGGCAAGGCACCTACCTGTCTGCTTCATCCAAGATGATGATCTTATGCCGTCCTTTGGGAAGAGTGACCTTCTGTTGGGCAAACATTTTGATTTTGTTTCTCACAACATCAATGCCCCTGAAACAACAAGCCAGAATTTAACTGTCACCTTCTGAGACAAAATCAGGTACCTTCATGGGAACTTTAACCCTCATACATCATCATGGACCCAATTTTAGTTTTTAAGTTTCTGTTTTGAACAATTCTATTTTCAAGAATTGAAATTTCATTACTTTTATTCCTTTTTGGAGGTTTTCAGAACAAAGAAAAAAATTTACTACTTATAATGAGATTCATTTTATCTTGTAACTAGAGGCCCGGTGCACAAAAATTTGTGCACTCGGAGGGGGGGTCCCCTCAGCCTGGCCTGTGCCCTCTCGCAGTCTGGGACTCCTCAGGGGATGTCCACCTGCTGGTGTGCCTGGCCAGCCTGGGTGAGGGGCTGATGGCTGTCTGCAGGCTTGCCAAGCCCCCCAGTGGGGACCCTCACCCTATGGGGGTGTGGCCAGCCTCGGTGAGGGGCTGAGGGCCATTTTCAGGCTGCCTACAGCCCCTTCAGGGTTTGGGTCCCTACTGGGGTGCCTGGCTGGAAGCAGGTATCTGGGATTTATTTAACTTCTATAATAGAAACTTTGTTGCCTTGGTCCCCCCACCCCTGCCCGCTCGAAGCCTGGGTTGTCCCTGGCAACCCAAGGTCCCAGCCTGGCAGGTATCTGGGGTTTGTTTATCATCTATAATTGAAACTTTGTAGCCTTGATTAGAGCTCAGGGCCCACAGGGCCCTGGCTTCCTCCATTGCCTGGGGCAACTCCAGCTCCGTGGCTGCCACCACCTTAGTTAAGTTAATTTGCATATTTGCTCCTGACTGGTTGGTGGGCGTGGCTTGTGGGTGTAACAGAGTAAGGGTCAATTTGTTAGATTATATTGCCACATGGGTCCACAGAATCATTTTACAATCTCAGATATATTTGAAAGTCCTAGTGTTCTTATTCTTCCTGTATCTTAAAACTGTTTGGTATTTCATCATCCTAGTAATTATTTCATCATTACTCATCGATTATTCCCAACTATGCTAAAAATAACTAAAATAATAAGAAAACGAAAGGATGATAGAATTGCCTAAAAGAATAATGTAATAGTGGGAGAAAAATACTATTACTATTGTCTCATATTTCATTTTTTGGTGTGTTCTTGAGGTACAGTATTGTCTTTCTAAAAGGCATAAAAGAAGTTCAGATACTCTGTCTTTGCTATTTTTTTAAAGCTTTCATTGACCACAACTAAAAAACATCAAAACCTTTCATTTTCCACGCATAATGTCAAAGGGAAAAAATTTGACAGGAAGATGTTTCATAATCATTAGACAAATCAGAAAATGACTACAGAGAAGCGAATAGACTCTAGACTCTAATGATGGTGAAACTGATCACATAAGCAATATCTCAGACCATGTTTCCTCAGATGCCAAAATCCTAGATGTGTTTTTCTCAAACTTAAGAATCAAGGTGTGTGCTCACTTGGGTAACACCTATGTGATAACTAGATGACACAGAGAAGATTAGCATGGCTCCTACCCAAGGATGACATGTAAATCTGTAACTTGTTCCGTATTTTAAGAATCAGTAAGTCATGGGGATATGATGTACAGCATAGGGAATATAGTCAATAATACTGTACAGTGTCACATGGTTACTAGACTTACCATGGAGATCTCTCCATGAGGTGTATAAATGTTAAATAAGGACAAACACTAAATATATTTTCATCTGGCTAGTCACTCAATAGGAAGGACTTCATTCCCCAATATTCTATGATAAGAATTCGGACCTTCTGTTTTGATAAAAGAACATATGACAGCACTCTTTCATCTTTTATGTTTGTATACCAACATTTACAGGATACAGTTTATAAGTGATCAAAAGCTGAAGGCAGGTTTGTATACAAAGGTGATATAGAAATGCAAAAAAGTCATTGTACTGATCATTCAAATAGGTTTTTATAAATTAAAAATAGTCTGCAATTATGGGCTATTCTTTCTTCAACAAAATTATGAATCACTAAAGTTTCGAAAAATAATGAGTTTGATGATGCAAGTGTGAGAGGAACAAGAGGTACTAAGGATCAGCACTGACAAAATGGATTAATTACAGGTTCCTTCAGGACAGCTGACGAGCAGTTAGTTGCATTCCAAGGACATCGCCTATTTCAAGACTACATAGATCTTCAAAATTAGGACAATATTAAAGAGCTAAGATCTGCATCCTCAAGGAATAACCAAACATAAACTTTGCAGACTTTTTATTTAACAAGTCCTCATTTTATAATCCTCTACTTCATGTCTGAAAAGTAAACCAGCACTTCATATCATTAGGATGACTACTAACAACAAACCAAAAAATAATTGTCGGCGAGGACGTGGAGAAATTGGAACCTGAACACTGTTGATGGGAATGGAAAAGGTTGTGGCGACTATGAAAAACAGCATGAAGATCCCCCAATAATTAAACACAGAATCACCAAATATAATTGAGCAATTCTAAGTATATATCCAAAAGAATGAAAAGCAGCGTCTCCAAGAGATATCTACACACCCATGTCATAGCAGCACTTTCACAATTCACAAATGTCCGAAAGAGAAAAGCAACTCAAGCAACCTCAGTGCATGAATGAACAAGCAAAATGTGGAGGCCTATCCTTCCTTACAAAGGAAAGAGTCTGACAGATGCTAGAGGTTGGCTCAGTGGATGAATCGTGAGGACACATGCTAAGTGAAATAAGCCAGCCACAGAAAGACAAATACTGTATGAAACCACTTACATGAGGCATCTACAATAAAATCAAGTTCATATATACAGAAAGTAGAATGGTGGTTGCCAGGGACAGGGGGAAGGGAATGGGTACAGAATTTCAGTTCTGGAAGACAAAACAGTTCTGGAGATCATCGGTTACACAACAATGTGAATATATTTAACACTACTGAACTGTACGCTTAAAAATGAGTAAGTTGGCCTGGCCTGGCCGCTCGGTAGGTTGGAGCGTCACTCCATACACCAAATGGCTGCGGATCGATTCCCATTCAGGGCACACACCTAGGTTGCGAGTTCAATCCCCAATCAGGGCGCATATGAGAGGCAACCAATTGACGTTTCTCTCTCACAGCGATGTTTTTTTCTCTCTCTCCCTTCCTCCTCTCTCTCTAAAAATCAATGAAAATATGGGGAGGATTAAAAATAAAATGAGCAAGATGGTAAGTTTTATATTGTGTATTTTACCACAATTAAAAATATTTAAAACTAGGGGCCCAGTGCACGAAATTCGTGCACGGGGGAGGGTGGGGGTCCCTCAGCCCAGCCTGTCCCCTCTCACAGTCTGGAACCCCTCAGTGGATGTCCTATGATGGCCCAGTCTGCCAGGTGCCTTTTGTGTGTGTGTGTGTGTGTGTGTGTGTGTGTGTGTCGCCACTGGGGACCTGCCCCCAGCTGCATCTGAGGCTTGGAGCAGTCCTCCTGTGTGTGTCTACCTGCCGGGGGCCTGCCCCCAGGCACACCATCGAGGCTTGGAACAGGCACCCCCTCTATGTTGATCTCTCAGACTCTTGCCCTCCCCTGCATGTTGTTCTCTTTTTTGAGCTGTAGCCAGGGCTGGGTGCTGCCTGCCTCCCAAGCTTGCCTACTGCCCATCTTCCTCCAGCCACCAGAAAGCAGGGAAAACCCCGCCTCCTGGTCAGGCCAGGCTTTTCCTGCTCCCTGATCCCCGGAAGGGACCTGGGGAGCCACCAGGCAGGCCCCCAGCCCCCAAGAGCTTGCTTTCCCGCTCCCCAGTGCCCCCCAAAGGGCCTGGGGAGCTGCCAAGCAGGCCGCCAACTCTTTCCCACTCGCCGGTCCCCTGCTGCCTTCCTTTCCCAC
>PVJC01035684.1:0-18124 GCA_004026665.1 Murina feae
TTGTAAATAATGCTGAAATAAACATGGGATTGTAGATCTCTATTTTGGGGGGGAGGAATTTAGATATATCTTTAAGATCTTCTTTTTATTTATTTTTTACTAGCTGTATCCGGCCATGCATTGCTGTGGCTCAGTCTGGTTAAATGGAAAAGAAAGAAAAAAGAAAGTGCACGTTTCTAATATGTTAAATTGCACAATGCTTGTGGGTATACAATATTTTTTGTTGTTCTATTGTCTGTGCAGACATAGAGATTGTCTGCCTGCTGACTGTAGAACACACAACATATAATTGTCCATGTAAGAAGCAATCCGTGTCTAGATCTAAACCGCACAATTCTGAAGATTGGCCCTGAGCTTTGTTGATGGTGATTGCAAATGCCAATCGAATTGGGAATTGAAATCTCTTAAATTGAAATGGCATATCCGTTGGAATCATAGGAATGCAAGGAATGAGGACATTTTCACCTTTGAAAGGTCCTGTCAAGATTGTTGCTTCTACGATGTTGCTCATTAATTTTTTTACTGCAAACTACATGCCGTTGCAAAGCTTTGGCTGGTTGATATTTCACAACATAATTGACATGCTGATTTTCAGTTGCAGTATGTGCGGTGGCATCCTTCGCAGATCGAGTGAATTCAAAAATTCTCTTGGATAATTAACTGCTTCATCTGCTTCCACAACCGTGTTGATGGACTTGTATGTGACTGCCTCACTTTGAATGTTAGACTGAATAATATTAAGTTCGTAGACGTCTTTGTTCTTGGCCACAAGAATAGCTCATTCACTCAGCCAATCGTGATTCTTATAATTGATTTGAATATTGGGAAATACTTTTTCAACCAATTCTTCTTTTGATGTCACTAAATTGCAGAAGTTATGAGGCAATGAAATTCATCCTGAGGTCTGATCAACCAGCACCTTTCTGTTCCCAATTTCCAACAGTTGATGTGAGAATATCTCAGCTGATCAATCATTTTGTAGTGGGACACGCATATTTGTAGTTAATTTTAACGTCTTTATGTGTCTCCACAAAATAGAGTATTTCAGGCAAGCATTTATTTCACCCGTTGGTGTCAATCGAGAAATTACAAGTAATGTTTGCCTGAAAATCTCCTGCAAGCAATATTAATGCATTTCTAAATGGTCTGATGTTTCCACACAAATCTGTCATAGGTGTAACATCTATATAATAGTAGTATATAAAAAACACACATGTATTCGAATGCAATATTGTGTCAAAATTTCAAAGCAATCAGTGAAGAACTTTTGGAGATTTAAGATTTTGAACAAATTAACATTTACATTTTTATTTATACAGATATATTCTCAGAAGTGGGATGGATGGATTATATGATAATTCTTTTTTAAAATTTTGAGGAACCTCCATACTCTTTCCCATAGTGCATACCAATCTACATTCTAATCAACAGTGCACAAGGGTCCTGTTTTCACCACATTCTTGCGAATACTTATTGTCTCTTGTCTTCTTGATGATAGCCATATCAAATTGTTATTTTCTGATTTGGATTTTTATAATGATTGGTGTCGTTGAACAACTTCCATGTACTCATTGGATATCTGTATGTCTTCTTTGAAAAAAATGTCCATTAAGTTCTACTGACCATTTTCTAATTAGATTGTTTTTGCAATTGTTGAGTTGTATGAGTTCTTTACATGTTTTAGATATTAAACCTTATATGATACAAGGTTTGCAAATATATCTCCCATTCCATAGGTTGCCTTTTTAATTAACTGATTATTTCTTTTGCTGTGTAGAAGCTTTTAAAATTGATGTAGTCTCACTTGTTAATTTTTGCTTTAGTTGCTTGCACTTTTGGTGTCTTGGCAAAAACAAAACAAAACAAAACAAAAAAAATAAGCATTTCCAAGACCAATGTCAAGAAGCATCTTCTCTACATTTTCTTCTAAAATATGTATGGTCTTATGTTAAATATTTAATGCATTTTGAGTTAATTTTTATAAGAAACCTCCAAACCTATAGAGAATTTTTTAAAAAATATGTTTTCATTAATTTTTTAGAGAAAGAGGAAGGGAAAGGGATAGAGAGACAGAAACATCAATGAGAAAGAAACATTGATTGGCTGCCTTATGCAGGCTGAGCCCACATGGACATGTGCTCTGACTGGGAATTGAACCAGTGACCTCTTGGTTCATGTATTGGTACTCAACCACTCAACCACTGAGCCACACCTACCAGACTTGAGTTAATTTAAATGGTGTATGATAGGGGTTTGATTTTTCTCCAAGTATTGATCCAGTTTTCCAAACACCATTTGTTGAAGTAACTATCCTTTTCCCATTGAGAATTCTAGGCTCCCTTGCCAAATATTGGTTGACCATTTATATAGGGGTTCACTTCTGAGCTCTCTATTCTGTCCCATTGGTATTTGTGTGTATCCTTATGCCAGTACTATACTGTTTTAATTACTAGTCTTTTAGTATAGTTTTATAGAAAAAAATATTATAATGCTTCCAGCTTTCTTCTTTTTTAGGATTTCTATGGCTATTTGAGCTCTTTAATGGCTTCATACAAATTTTAGGACTTTTTTTTTTACTTCCATGAAAAATGCCATTGGAATTGTTATAGGGATTGAGTTGAATCTAGAACAGCTTTGAGCAGTTTGGACATTTTAGCAATACTCACTTTTTTTGTTTATGAACATGGAATATTTTTCCAATTGTTTGCATCTTCTTTATTTTGTCATCACATTTTTGTTGCTTTCATTGTACAGATCTTTCAAAAATATATGCACCCCTATGTTCATTGCAGCATTTTTCACAGTGGTCAAGACATGGAATTAATCATCACGTTTCTCTCTCTCTGCCTCGCTCCCTCCCTTCGAAACTCTCTAAAAATCAATGGAATATATCGTCTGGTGAGGATTAACAAAAAAGAAAAGAAAAAAGAAGGTAACACCCCTGTCTCCCATGCACTGTGGGATGGTGGGAGACTTGCTGCAATCTGTGAAGTTTCCTTCTGCGATGAAAATGAAAGACAGTTCACTTTTCCTTTGAGTTGGGCCAATTAGCAAATACAACAGCCTGTGATTCTCCTCACACAGACTTAAAACTTTCCCACTCTTTGTTGCAATAGAGTTCAGTTCCAACTGCATTCTCCTGTTCCTCCTCTACTGCAATGGCTTGGGAAAAAAAGTTTTCCTTGCTTGTTTATCTTTGTCGGGTGCAATTTTTATTTTGATATGTTTCAGGTGTAAAAATCTCATTTAATGCTCACAGCAACTCAAAGGTGTTATATATGATTCTTCTTCTTAATGTTTTGTTCATTACAAAGTTCTCATGCAGCCCTAGCTGGTTTGTCTCAGTGGATAGAGGGTCAGCCTGCAGACTGAAAGGTCCCGGGTTCAGTTCCAGTCAAGGGCACAAGCCTGGGTTGCAGGCTCGGTCCCCAGCAGGGGGCACGCAGGAGGCAGCCGATCAATGATTCTCTCTTATCATTGATGTTTCTCTCTCCCTGAAATCAATATATATAAGTTTTCATGTATAATTTGTCATTAGAGGAGTTTGGAACCTCATCCGGGAAGTAAAACTCTAAAGCTTATGTCATTAACAACTACATTATGTTGTCTTTCTAATGTTATTTTCTTCATCTGAAAAATAGGTATGATATTTACATTAAAATGTTTTTAAAGTAATAAACAAAGTAAAGTGCTAATCTAGTATAATCACTTTTGTAGATATTATTAACAATATTTTTCATTAATATTAATCATTATCATTAATATCTAAACTAATAAAAACGAAATAGTAAAATTAACCATTTCTCTGAGACAGGGTAAGCCACTGGCTTATCTCTGCTGATCAATTAAGACAAAGACTTGCTAATGGAGAAACCTATTGGGCTTTTCTCATCCCTTGACTCAAACTTGGGTTCATTCTCAGCCTTAGCCAGCAAACAATCTTTTCCTCAGGCTCCCTCTGACAAACGGGCCAACCTCCAAAAAAGACATCCCCTCATCAACCGTTCCATCACACACCCTCTCGTCACACACCCTCACACCTTTTCCAGCCAATTAGAGCGGCTGTATGCAAATTAGCCCAGCCAACATGGAGGCCGCCACTCACGAACCTGAGTAAACGGCAGTTTCCATTGCGGTAGGAGCAAAAGTGAAGCTGCGCTCGCTCCGCTTAAACTGGCTCTAGCGAAACACAGATTTGAAACAATATAACAATCACAGAATCCTCAGGAGCTGAAGAAAAGAGCAGCTCGGGCCTCACCAGTAAAAGTAACAATTGTTTCATTATAGACGCTGCGAGGTGAAGCAGAGAGGAGGCTTCAGTTAGAAGGCCGCCTTAAAGGAACAGTGCATCAATTATAGAAGATAAATAAACTCCAAAAACCTGCATCCAGCCAGCCTTGCTGGGACGTTGGGTCAATGGGAGCTGTGGGCAGCTTTAAAGCCCCCACCCAGGCTGGTCAGGCACGCCAGCAGGTGGACACCCCCCGAGGGGTCCCAGACTGTGAGAGGGCACAGGCCGGGCTGAGGGACCTCCTGAGTGCACAGAGCAGCTGCAGGGCGGGACAGCGCAGGACCCAGGACCCGTGAGTGGGAAAGAGGCGGCAGGGTTGGAGGGCACTGGGAAGTGGATAAGAGGCGGCAGGGGGTTGGCGGCCTGCTTGGCAGCTGTCCAGGCCCTTGGAGGGGTATCGGGGAGTGGGTAAGAAGTGGCAGGGGATCGGTGGCCTGCTTGGCAGCTGTCCAGGCCCTTTGCGGGGCATCGGGGAGCAGGTAAGAGGTGGCAGGGGGTCGGCGGCCTGCTTGGCAGCTATCCAGGCCCTTGGAGGGGCATCAGGGAGCGGGTAGGAGGTGGCAGGGGGTCAGTGGCCTGCTTGGTGGGCTTCCCAGGCCCTTTGCGGGGGCCAGGGTCCTGCTTGGCAACTCCCAGACCCGTTGGCAGCACCAGGAAGTGGGAAAGGAAGGCAGCAGGGGACGGGTGAGTGGGAAAGAGTTGGCGGCCTGCTTGGCAGCTTCCCAGGTCCCTTCCGGGGATGAGGGAGCAGGAAAAGGCTGGCCTGACCACGAGGCGGGGTTTTCCCTGCTTTCTGGTGGCTGGAGGAAGATGGGCAGTAGGCAAGCTTGGGAGGCAGGCAGCACCCAGCTCAAAAAAGAGAACATGCAGGGGAGGGCAAGAATTTGAGAGATCAACATAGAGGGCGTGCCTGCTCCAAGCCTCCACGGTGTGCCTGGGGGCAGGTCCCCAGCAGGTAGACACACACAGGAGGACTGCTCCGAGGCTCAGATGCGGCTGGGGGCAGGTCCCCAGTGGCGACACACACACACACACACACACACACACACACACACACACACACACACAAGGCGCCTGGCAGACTGGGGCCATCATAGGACATCCACTGAGAGGTCCCAGACTGTGAGAGGGCACAGGCCGGGCTGAGGGACTCCCTCCACCCCGAGTGCACAAATTTTTGTGCACCAGGCCCCTAGTATTTTAATAATAGTAGATTGCAACCAGTTTATATACGGTAATTCCAATATCTTTCCATTAAATGCAAAGAATTACTCTAAGATAATCATTGCTGAACTGAAATGTCAAGGCTAGGAATTAGGTGATTTAATATGTCAGTATAGTTTAAAAAGAGCACTAAAAACATTCCCAGTTATAACTGATATCTTCATCGTACACAGATTTTCTACCTCTATCCCAACATTTTTAAAATGAGTATTATATAAGCAGATGAAGAGCTTCAAGGCTGAGAATGGTTTCCTAATGATTCCCATGATCCTGCAGAAAGAAAATTATTTTAGAGAGTCTAAATATAGATACACTCTGCAAGCAACAACACAGATACATCTTTGCAGAGATTATTTCACTAACCAAAACATGTACTAGATAAACCGGCAAGTCATGCCCATAAACAATACTCAGAACAATACTCATTTCTGTGAAAGAATGCTACACAGGCTCTCTCCAAACTGCTCCAGATCTGTGTCTGTGAGAGCTTCATTATCAAAGCACATGTGAGTGTGTGTGTGTGTGTGTGTGTGTGTGTGTATAGGGAAGGGAGTTGGAATAAAGGGAAGAAATAGCTAAAGAAAAGGGTATTTCTTTCCTGCTAAGTAACGATGATACACTCCAGGAAATCAAAGGAGCAATTATTAAAAACTACAAGATAAGCAATTTTGATAACAACCAGCTGTGTAAAAGTTTAATGCTTTTTATTGCGATGCAAGGTAGTTTAGACTGCCTGGAGCAGTCTGGGAGCAGGATGCCCCAGATTCACTGCCTTTCTTCTAAATCTGCAGCTCACAACCTTTCCTGTGCTGGGGACATGAAGCTGACAAGGGGCTATATATATAATGCCTACCTAAAAAAGGCCAAATATACTACCCATGGTCATAAGGGAGAAGTTCACCTTTGTGAAATAAAGGTGCAGCAGGATGCTTTAACAAAATAGCACCAAGAGAGAATTAAGATTTGGACTAAACTGATGCCTATATTCTGCCTTTGTGAAATCTCAAATCCTTTGTGTTTTTTGCTAGAAATGTGTAACCTCAGTTTATCAATGCCTTCTCCTGTGGAGTTTTGAAACAAAGTGGATCTCACAAGATTTACTTTTCAACCAAATTTAGATGTAGCTTTGGACAACATTGTATTGTACCTGAGTCCTGAAAAACAGAGATTAAGAACCCCTAAAAATGTTTATGTTCAGGAAGTGACTTAATGAAAGGAACCTTCTTTTCCTATATGACTCAAATAATACTCTCAAAATCCCCCTTGTTACCTATGACTAGGCCAGACACAAATTGCTCAAATTCCCATTCTTCATAAAGATGCCTTGAATGGCTTATCTCTGCTGATCAATTAAGACAAAGACTTGCTAATGGAGAAACCTATTGGGCTTTTCTCATCCCTTGACTCAAACTTGGGTTCATTCTCAGCCTTAGCCAGCAAACAATCTTTTCCTCAGGCTCCCTCTGACAAACGGGCCAACCTCCAAAAAAGACATCCCCTCATCAACCGTTCCATCACACACCCTCTTGTCACACACCCTCACACCTTTTCCAGCCCACTCTCCTTTACTCCTCCCTATAATAAAAGGTAAGTGCTTTCCTACCTAACCTTTGAGGTGTCAGCAAATCTTTCTTTTAATTGTCTCAATTCTCCCTTTATAATTGTCCCCCACACATTTACTGTAGTGATTCCTTATAATAAAGCCTCTCCTTACCTAAGGCCAAATTTGTTTTTATTTGATACTCTGCATATATAAATATTTAATTTAAAATTAAAATCATAAAATGTCAGAGCTTGAAGAAGTCTCAGAGGTAATGTAGTCTGGATTTTCCATATTTTAACATGTGTAACAACCACTTAGGGGCATATTAGGATTGAGTAGAACTAGTACATATTTATATAAAACAAAAGTTTCAAGTCAGGTATTTATTGAGCAGAGATTAGGAGACACTGATTTTCAAATAACTACTTTTGCAGATGAAAAATGAAGGTTACATGACCACTGAAGAACATGTAGCTAATCAATGAGCCAGGCTTGAATTATGACACTCTGATTCTCAAACTAGTAGGTGTTGCATTATACAGTGCTGGCTCTGTAATGTTAAAAATCATAATATCATTATTTTCTAATGAAAGCACAACGAGCCCTAACTGGTTTGGCTCAGTGGATAGAGCGTCAGCCTGCGGACTGAAGGGTCCCAGGTTCGATTCCGGTCAAGGGCATGTGCCTTCGTTTCGGGCACATCCCCAGTGGGGTGTGTGCAGGAGGCAGCTGATCGATGTTTCTCTCTCATCGATGTTTCAAAACTCTCTATCCCTCTCCCTTCCTCTCTGTAAAAAATCAATAAAATATATTTAAAAAGAAAGAAAGCACAATGATATAATGACACCTTCTTATCTGTGAGAGATACTTTTCAAGACCCCCCAGTGGATGCCTGACACCACAGATAGTACCAAACCCTACATATAGTATATTTTTCTATACATGCATACCTATGATAAAGTTTAATGAGAAAAATAAGCACAGTAAGAGATGAACAATAATAATAAAATATGACAATTATAACAATAAACCATCACAAAGTTTTATGAATATGCCATTATTAACTAAAATAACAGTTAAACACAAACACTGTGACATTACAACAATCAATTTGATGGCTGAGATGCTGCTAAGTGACAAAAGCATGGGAAGCATATCCGGGGGGATAAGCTGGACAAAGGGATGATTCATGTCCCAGGTGAGACACAGGAAGACAGTGCAAGATTCTATCAGAACATCAGCAATTTAAAACTTATGAATTGTTTATGTTGGAATCTTGCATTTAATATAAGGTGACCAGACGTCCCGCTTTTGGCGGGACAATCCTGATTTTTAACAATTTGTCTCGCGTCCTGGGGCGTTTTAAAAAAGTCCAGATTTTTGGAAAGAATGCACAATAAGCTAGGGAACGGCGGGAGAATAGGAAAGGAATATACGGTTTTCGGCGGCCAAATGGTCAATGGTGTCCCGTTTTACCAATGTTAAAATCTGGTCACTTTAATATTATTCATTTAGTAATAGGTAACTGAATCTGGGGTACTGGTGTAGGTCTATAAGACAGGCATTTTCTTGAAGTATATGAAATAAAGGGGAGCCCTCTGGAAATTCTGGCACACTGGCATTAATTATTAAGCACTAATTAGTAGACTTACACATTGAATACTATAGTAGATTATCTTTAAACTGATTATTGAATATATTACTAAGTCTTGATTTATATCCTTGGGACACATTAAAATATCAGCCATCTTATCTCTATCTACTTAGGAAAATATATAACATTGCTGATTACTGTTCTATTAAGTTAGTTTTAATTATTTTTTAAAAAATCTTTATTGTTGAGAGCAACACAGATGTCCTCCCCCCCACCTCCCATTACTCCCCTCTACCTGGTTCCTGTCCAGGCCCAGACCTTCACCACCCTGTTGTCTGTGTCCATACGTAATACATATACACATGCAATATCTTTGGTTAATCTCTTCCTCCCCCTCCTCCCCCATTCCCTCTGAGATTTGTCAGTCTGTTCCATGTTTCCATGGTTATAACTTATTTACCATTTTATTTTGTTCATTAATTCCTTCTTTATTTATTTTGTTTAGATACAATTATTGATATGTATTTATTACCATTTTATTGTTCATATATTTGATCTTTCATATATGTTTTTTCCTTCTTCTTCTCCTCCTTCTCTTCCTCCTCCCCCCTCCTCTTCCTTCTCCTCCTCCTCCTCCTCCTCCTCTTCTCCTCCTTCTCCTCTTCTTCCTCTTTCTCCTCCTCATCTTCTTCCTCCTCCTCCTCCTTCTTCTTCCTCTTCTTAAAGAATACCCTTCAACATTTCACTTAATGCTGGTTTGGTGTCCATGAACTCCTTTAGCTTTTTATTGTCTGTGAAGCTCTTTATCTAACATTCATTTCTAAATGATTGCTTTGCTGGCTAGAATAATCTTGGTTGTAGGTTCTTACTATTCATCACTTTGAATATTTCTCACCACGCCCTTCTGGCCTGCAAAGTTTCTGTTGTGATATCAGCTGACAGTCATATGGGTACTTCCTTGTTGGTAACTAACTGCTTTTCTCTTGCTGCTTTTACGGTTTTCTCTTTATCTTTAACCCTTAGCATTTTAATATGATGTGTCTTCGTGTGGGTCTCTTTGGGTTCCTAAGTTAGTTTTAAAACTATGCATTATGTGAAATAACATAAAAATGAAAACTTTTAAATTTAAATATCCACTTTTAATATACTAAAAATGAGGTTGTGCACTTCACTAAATGACAAAAGTGATAATTCCCTAGGGTCCAATTAAATGCATATAGTTGCATTAAAGGACAGAGAGCACTCCAGGAGCATAACATTTCTAAGTGAAAAAATATGTAATCTTGCCTAATTTTGCTTCTTTACTTTTGATTTTTAAAGATCAGTATGTGATATACTGGTGGTCTCAGGTTTCCATATAAAACACTGACTAGTAATTTGTAAAGGAATGATTTAGCAAATGTCCACTCTTCAATCATTCACTTTTCAATAGCTGTAGCTAGCTATTTACAAAGTTGAGGACAAGAATTGTTATAAAAACAGTGTGAATATTTTCTTCACTTATTTCTGAAATACTGTCCCATTTTTTTTTCAATTTTTTATTGGGTACTGGGGACAAATATGTGTAACTCTATCCAAATAGCTAATAAAATGTCAGTTTCAAATTAGCTGTTATGTGATTCTTTGAGTTGTCTATAAAATATTTTTGGCAGGGTTATCAACATAAAAACACTTAAAATGGAATTTGAATAGTACTGTATCAAAGGAAAACAAGGACTTTCAGGGCTTTGATCTGTCACTCAAATACACATAACTTGAGGCTAAAGAAAGACGAGAAAAGAAACAGTGGGGAGAAGGAGAAACACGTCCAGATACATGCATTCTAAGATTACGTTGTCTATAACCATAGTCATTTAAGACATAGGCTAGAATATGTGGGCGCTGTTACACATATATTACTATATTAATAGTGATCCTAGTTTTTTAATATTTTATTTTATTTTTTAAAAATATTTTATTGATTTTTTTACACAAAGGAAGGGAGAGGGATAGAGAGTTAGAAGTATCGATGAGAGAGAAACATCCATCAGCTGCCTCTTGCACACGCCCTACTGGGGATGTGCCTATAACCAAGGTACATGCCCTTGACCAGAATCGAACCTGGGACCCTTCAGTCCACAGGCCGCCGCTCTAACCACTGAGAAACCGGTTAGGGCAAGTGATCCTATTTTTTAGATTATGTTTTTTTTGTACGTAACTTAAGATAATTGCTGATATTGTCATATTAATATTTCTCTGTAGGTGTAGTTTTGCAGTTCAATTTAAAAGCAAGCTGAGGAATATTATCCATTAGCTCATTTTTATGAGAGTTTCAAAATTCTCATAATATCTGGTCTTTTCACTTTTCCCATTGTGAAAGAAAATCTTGAGAAAACCCAAAGGCTATGGATCTCTGTGATTTAAAAACCAAGTTTTTCTCACCAGTTCTTCCAAATACTTCTTGTAAAACCTTAGCACATTCTTTTCTTCTTTGAGATACAGTCGCTTCTTCTACAAATAATAAATAATTCATCATTTTATGGAGAATTGAGTACAATAGACAATGTACATCTCCGTAAAGGTTTCAAGCAGTTTTGCTCTACAGAGTAAATAGAAAAGCCCATTATCCACTCTTCAATGCTGTCATAGGCAATGATTGCCTTTAAGCATCTCCAAAAGGATGACATCTTACTCTAAAAAATATGTCAACACTACTTTTGAAAATCTACAACCAAGTGTTGTGATTTAAATTTTTATACTAAATTGATGTTTCCTGTTTTCAGTGTGATTTTGTTATCTTTAATCAACCACTTTACTTCTACTTAAGTTTCTGAATTTATCAATTCAGAGAACTAAAAGGACTGAAATTTTAGCAGATGTTCAGCCATTAAGATTCAACTAATTCTGAGATGTTTGGGTTCCTTGGCAAAATGAAAGGTATAGCTGTTTGTTCCAAATTCAAACAGAATAATCTAAATAAATAGTGATGTGATTTAAGTGATTTAGAAAAAATTATAAAATGCATTAAGTATAGTAATACTTGATAGGTGTCAGAATTTATAAATAAATAGGTAAATTAATGAAAGTATGAAACATAGAAAACCAATAAATTGTCTGACTTATCTAAAAGGCAGATACTTGCATATGCTGATTTTCTGGAATTATCATATGATAGTCTCTGACCAATACCTGGAGAGGAGAAAAAGGAATAAGTTGAATTGGTCTTTGCAGCTTTGGCTGTGTGATGCAACCAAAATGGGTTTATTAATAGTGAGGTTATATTTAGGAATCAAAAGTTGTTAAATTCCTTAATACAAAAAGATAGATAGATGACTGATTGTTAATAGATATTCAAGTAGAGAGGTTTTATTATACACTCACATTGATCTTTATCAACAATCTTAAATATACATTCCTGAAACTATATTGAAAAATATTGCCTAAGGTTTAATAACATATTTTTAGTTATAATAATGCTCTTCCCAATAACCCCCCAAAAAATTATAAAATATTTAATTATTGTCAAATACATGTACTCCTTTCCTAGGTCTAAGGCAACCTGAGATGCTGTGAGAACTTCCACAGTTCTTCTCATCAAGCATGTTCCTTCCATGATCAGGCCTGTCATTCACGCCCCATCACCCTGCAGACTGGCTTCTCCTCCTCACCTTCTGCATAAATCTAGACAGGCAATCAAGATCACTATCATGCCTTTTACTTAATCAAGTGGACTTATAAGAAAATTGGGAGTTTTATAGGGTCATAATTGCAAGCAATATGCTAGCACATTTTACTATCATTCAATTCATCTAACCTCAACTTCCAGGGAGGGAAAGATAGTCCAAATAATAGGAAGTCTATGTGATTGGAATGGCTTCCAGCTGAGGCCAGTTCAAAAACTCTTGTGAACCACAGGCAGAGAAGAGCTTTACGTGAACTGGAAATAACCCAGTGTGAGTTGAGTCTTTCCTGTAGTAACATGGCAACATTAATGTCATAATTGTTCAGTTATTCAGTACCAACTGAATCTGTCACATATAGGTTATTTCAGGGGTCAAAGTATTATGGGTAAAAAGTCTAGGCTCTATAAGAAATCAGGACTTGCTTATTGTTTAAATAAATATAATTGCAAGAAATCTAACAAAATGAAAGCTCAGAATGTCTGTGTTTCTGAAGAACGTGTCAACCCCTCCAGGCATGTAGTAGTGGAATTATTTTCTTTTGAATCCTCCCTTTGGGAATATTTGGTTTATATTTTGAGAATTAAGGGTTTCTTTATCCCCTAACTGATTTCTTCTATATGTTTCCTCTTTTTTCTCTCTTTCTAAAAGCTATCATTCATCATGCTTTTATTACATTGTCTGGACTATGGCAATGTTCCAATATATGACTTATTCTCTTTGCTTTCATAGCATACTGTAAAAAGAGTGGGCCTCATAAAAATGATGGCGGCCTGGTTGATGATTTGTCTATGCTTATAGAATTGGAGTGGGATATAACCTCTCTAGTTAATTATATTTGAATACACTGTGTATAGTAAGATGGTTAGATCTTTTTACTATAGGGTTGCAACTTTAACTTTGGTCATTGAGTAATGGTGAGAGTTGCAATTATTTTTGCAACAGAGAACAATCTGAATGTCTGCCTTTCAGTAAAGTGCATGTGTTAAGCTCCTCAACATTACTTTGAGTGCACATTTCAGACTGGTCTATAATCTCTATATGTAAGTGCTTAAGACAGGGGCACAATGATATAATTTTTTAGTATTCCTGATTGCAACAAAGTAATTACAGTGACCATTATAAGCTTCATTATTTCTTTCATAACCCATTTTAGTTTGTTCATTAATTCTGTATTTTTAGAGTCCAGTGTTGGTAACAGGGAGGTGCATAGAAAGGCAATGGGCAGCCCTAGCCAGCATTCTCTCATTTGGGAGGTTTTTTTAACCATTTATTCTGTGTCTCTGGCTGGGTAAGATGATGGCGTGTTAGTTACACCTGGCTGCCTATTGCCCACCCTGTTTGGCCTTGTTTTAACTTTCCTGTTTCAGTTTCCCTGTTCCTCCTGTCCTGGAATCCTGTAATGGCTTTAGCTGGCTCTGACGGTCATGGCCATATTTCCGTCTTTTCACTCCTTGCCCTGTCTGCTTGATCCTGCTTCTAACTCATTTCACGAAGGGGACTGGATTTTTGTTCTTAGTTTCTATGTATTGCTTTAAAATGTAATTAATATCAAGTGTTGCCAAGTCAACAGAATATCATTTCTTCAAAATAAAATAATCATTAAAAAAAAAAAAACTATGTGAAAACTCTGACTCAAAAAATGTGTTTAATTTGATATTTCTTGCTTTAGAACACTAATTATACTAATATCTTTAAAGAAATAGTGACTGTGCTAATTGCATAAAATTTAGAGAACAAATATATGATAATATATGAACGAGTTGCCTCTATTATATTGCTCATCCAATATCACTGACCCATTAATAGGACAATGAGACACTGACAATAATACATGAGTTCACTGTCTGGGTTAATTTTGAATGTCAGTCTTAGAAACAAGTCTTATACATGCATTTTCTTTATTTTTTTGGCTGTGAATAGTGGTTAGTGTAGTGAACTAGGATAAATATTATTTAATAACTTAACTTAATAAGTGTTAAATACTTAAATGCACATTATGTGTCGTATTGTGCTCCTCAGTAATAGGCCTAGGATAGCCACAAAGGAACTTATAAATCTTGCTTTTTGGTAATATGGATAATACCTCTGTTTAAAAATATATATATTTTTATTTGCCATTTCTTAATTTATCAATTTTAGGAGAAGCTATCCTAACTCACATTTAAAAATAAGGTACTTAACTCTCATTTAGCCTCCAAAAATTTCCTCCTCTCTTACTATTCTAATTTTTATTAATTAATTTACTTTTAGTTATTCTATTTTATTTCTCTCTCTCTCTCTCTCTCTCTCTCTCTCTATATATATATATATATACATATATATATATATATACACACACACATATATATGTATATATATATACTTATGTATGTATGTATTATATATAGGCCATGCCATCATATAATTTTCCTTTCTTTTATTTTTATTTTTTAGAGAGAGTGGAAAGGGGGAAAGAGAGAGAAACATCCATGAGAGACACATCCATAGGCTGCTTCCCACATGTTCCCCAACAGGGCTAGGATGCAACATGCAGCCCAGGGACTTGCCCTTGATCTAGAATTGAACCCATGACCCTTAGGTCCCAAGTCAGTGGGCTGATGCTTAACCATCCAGCAACTGACCAGGGCCCATTTTTCTTTCTATAAGATTAGAAATTTATGCTCCTTTGCTAGACCCTCCCCCCATCTCTCCTATTGTTCTCACTTACTATATTGTTACATATATAATGTCAGCAATGGAGTATTTATGTTAGATTATTTTATAAAGACAAACTATCAGTACTTTGAGTGTCTCTAGAAATATAAACTAAATGTTTTGCTTAAAAAGATTGTTATGTTAATAAATTATTGACTTCTCATTCAACTCCTGCTATTCACTTCTCAAGAGTTTACACTCATTTTTGTGCTATTTTCCCCTTGTCTCCCCTTTGCATCATCATTTTCTCTGTTATTTGGATATTGTGTATCGGAGATCACTTCCTTATGTCCATTAACTTTTCTGTGATTATGCTTATGTTGTCACATTTTTTAATTTATACTCTGAATTTTTTTTACAATATATATGCCAAACATTATTTTGATCCTATTTCTAAAAAATGTATTTATTTTTAATTTAGATGTCGTTTGTGTTTTGTTGAAAGGTAACTCAAATTCTTAGAGATTAGATAGTATTTTTGACTCTGGTTTTCTATGTAATACCTATAATTTCTCTGTGCACAGGAGTAGCAGACTAAGTAATATTGACCTCTCTTCCATATATAGTTTACAAATTATTTAAACTAATTAGCAAACAACAGCCTACTTCTGTTGTCTATATTATTCAGTTTGTCCTAATTTAAGGTGGCCAGATTTTAACATTGGTAAAGCAGGACACCATTGACCGGGGGGGTTCTTTTTTTAAAAAATTATTATTACTTAAAATATTACAAAGAGTAGTACATATGTCTCTTTTTTCCCCCTTGACCTTCCCCCGTCCTCCCCTACCCCAACTGGAGGGGGGGTTCTTAATTAAAAATTTGGTCTATATGGAGCAACAAAAATTTTTATAGAACGCAAAAATAGTATTGTAATATATTTTTTAAAATTTCAATATAAGTACAATTTACAAATATAATAAATAAAAAATTATGTATAGTATTATTTATTCTTTGGCATATTTCTCATTTGAGTGAATTTTTTTTAGTAAATTACTGTCGTCGTTTAAAAGGTCATGAAATTTTTCACAAGAATTTGTTAAATTACATTTCACACATAAAATGGCTTTCAAAGTCTCAACACTTAATTGTGATTTTTCTGATGTCCACACTTTATTTACCATAGAAAAAATGCGTTCAGTCGCAGCATTAGTTCCTGGTAAGGACAGCGCGTTATTATTTTAATTTTAATTTTAATCCTATATTTCTTTCTAAATAATAACAATACTAACTTGTATTATTTTTCCTCTGAATTTGCCGTAACATAAGTCGTGTCACTTTCAAGGCTGGTGCTAGACTTTTTGCCACCACTATAAAATATAAATAATATGAGTACTGTCTGCTAAATTCAAGAAAATGTATGCATTTATGAAGTAAATAAATAAATTACTTACCTAAATTATCTGAATAGCTGATTTGTAATGACATCACTTGTTTAACTAGCTTACTAGCACGCAGTACGACATGTATCGTCTGAGAGAGAGTTATAAAATGTTTTCGTCGTTGCCAATCCCAAAAAATGCCATTGTTCATTAAGTCCAAACTATGGTGGTCGAATTCTAACAACTGATCAACAATGAGAACTTTGATAAGCAGTTCTCAGTAATCAGTTCTCAACAATTACTTGTTATTATTAAAGTTTAACATTATAAAATTAGCAAAAATAATATAAAACTCATATCCTGGCTAAAAAGCCACAGGGCCGCCGAAACCCGAAAACCATATATTCCCTTCCCGTTCTCCCGCTGTTCCCTAGCTTGTCGTGCATTCTTTCCAAAAATCGGGACTTTTTTAAAAACGCCACGGGACGCGGGACAAATTGTTAAAAATCGAGACTGTCCCACCAAAAGCGGGACGTCTGGTCACCTTATCCTAATTTATCCCAGGGGTCTGCAAAACAAAAAAACAAAAAAAAACTACTTTTGAGGCTGTGTTATTCAGTGCATCTTTCAGGTGCAATGTTCTCTGATTTTCCTTATTTCTTTCACTTTTCCCTTTCTCCTGCTCTGTTCTTAAATATATCTTTTGTTAGTAGCTACTAACACAACTTCCTTTCAGTTATCACTTCTGTTATATATTTGTACATAATTAACATTATTTTAAAGAGATATTTTGGAAGGGAAGAAATGTAAATACATACAATTCCTGTTTTAAGTCATAAATCTGATGCTTGAAAATTTTTGTTATAAAAATATTTTAATTTACTTGAAAGTTATAAAATGTTCTTCTAATTATAGAAAAATGTTTGATTCATGAATGTTATTAATCTAACCACAAAGTTTTAGCACTGATTCCCTGATCTCTTTTACCTGTTAGATCTACCAAATATATAAAAACTCTTAGTCTCTATTGCAAAATATCTGTTCTCCCCACTACTTTTTTCTACAATAACTGTTAGAAATTTAGTGTGTCTTCTCTATGTGTTTTCTGTGACATGTCCGCTGGCCTAAAGTTCTCTGTTACATTTTTTCATCTTTCATTTCCATGGTAAGCAACATATGCTACCTCAAGCAGTCTTTTAATGGCTCCCATATTTCTTTCTCCTTTTCATTGATATCCTTGTGATTGAAATATTATCATGTACCTCCAGGGCACTCAAGAGCAGTCACAGAAACTCCAATAATTGAAGTCCGTTACCTGCTCATATCTTTCTGTTAGAGGTAAGATTTGTCTGTTGCAACAAATTTCCATTTTGTTTCAAGACTACAGATAGGTGCTGAAGTGTATGCTACATTTAAGGATAAGCTCTCCTCCCAAGGTTCAAAAAAATCCCTTTTATCAACCACTGATGAACATGTCCTTAGAAAGAACAGATGTTATAACATGTAATTGAAATTTTCAAAATGTCTTCAATAGATTATTTTAAAGCAGAGGACTGCAAGCTTCTAAAAAGGATGAATAAGAAAACTTTAGAGACAGAATGCATTTTTCAAGATTTTTTTACCCCCCTAAATTTCTAGGTAATCACAAACTATATTTTTATTTCCTGCCTGCATTTCTTATCTTTCTCCATCATTTTTTCCCCACCACTTCTCCTTCTGTACTTCTTTTTACATAGAGAGTTGGAAGAATTCTAAATTGGGAATCTCATGTACTTTATTTGGAGTTTTATTTATAA
>PVJC01035685.1:0-18145 GCA_004026665.1 Murina feae
TGAGGCTTAAAGACATGATTTCCGGAGGCTCCCCCAGTGTGTCCTGAATTCATATGGGACTTGAATCCAGGTCCCCATCTTGCAGCCCCAGAGTTTTCTCTGCCAAACTTTCGATTCCTGCCTCTACACTGTCTCAACATGCCTGCCTCACTAACTGGCAAAGGAGTAATTCAATGTTTTGGCTGAAGATGAAGGGGGAAAAGGGACTGCCATGTTCTACCCAGTCATCCTGTACAGTGTGTCAAGCTTCAAAAGCCCTCCTGCTTCTTAATAAGTAAATGGGTTACCTGAAAAGATTGAAATCAAACATTCCTAGTAATTTTGAGGATTGCTTAATGTTCAGCGTTGTTTGTTTCTTTCTAAAAGTTCATCTCTTTGATTTAATCACCTAATCATCCTACCAATCTTTGGAGGGAATGAAAAGGGGAAAAAAAATCTTATTTTAAATTCTCCCTAAGGGAAAATAGAGAATTGAGAAAACTAGTGGGGAGTGAAGGAAAGAAAAATGGATAGTAGTAAAATAACTAGGATCTGAACTTAAGATATGTCTTCCCCTATTACTTTGATTCTCTGAGCCTCAATTTCTTATGTAAAATGAGAATTAATGATAGTTTTATCTGCTTCCTGGAAATATTATGAAAATCTGTGGCTAACCACTGTGGGTGCTTTATGTAAATTTAAAATGAAACTATACTTGTGTAAAGTGGTATTAAATATAATATCAATTTGGCATCTCTGCCTTGGTATGGTGAGAGAGTCGGGTGAGCTTAGCAGCTCAGAGAACAGATTTCAGAGTTGTATTTATCTGGGTTTGAATTAGAGTTTTAGCACTTATATCTGAGTGGCTCTGGACAAGGTAGTAAGCGTAAAATGTGGGTAATAGCAGAATATCCCTGCTGGTTTGATATGAGGGTTAAATGGGTTAATGTGTATAGCTTTCTTAGAGCAATGCCTTTTGCATACTAAATGCTGTACAAATGGTTATTAAATAAAACATTTTCAAAAAGATATTGATTACTTTATGGCAAATATGTCTTCTGGACAATAGGGATATTCTCTTAAGGTTCCATTTTAGTTGTATTCCTATCTCAATTCATAGCCACAGGTCTTTATTTATATAAATAATATCTTACCTTCAGGGAGTATGGGTAGATTGACACCAAACTCCCTGGACAGCTACAATCAGAGATGACCTTTATTTTGTTCCCTGAAGGGACCAGGGTGATAGGTATCCCCAGACCCATGATCACCAGTCATCCTTCTGAGGATTTGCAGAACAGGGTCCATGTCACTCTGAACACTGCCTAGTGATCTGAACAGTGCTGTCCTGACTTTTCAGGAGCAGGGGTATGATGCACCTGGGAAGACTGGGTCTCCTTTAGTTTGAGACCCAAGGCCCACCTATGGAGCAAGGGCAGACAACATCTTCTCCAGGGTGAAACCTTCTGTTGGCATTCCTGATGGATTTGTTGATGCTTATACTTCTCTGACCTGCTGGTGTCCTGACACTGGCCTAGGAATTTAGTGTGTTCTAACTCATTTTTAACTCTGACCATGTTGATGTAGTTCCAATGCCATTTCCAGTTTTAATATCTTTAAAGTGAAGCAAAGAAATTATAAAACACTTGCAAAGCACATTTGTAAAAAATAAGGTGAGCTCCCAAATTCAGGGGTCCTGGTAGAACGCAAAGCAAACTCAGGAGCCAGGCAGCAAGGCAAATATCTTTACTTCTGCAGAAGGGTACACAAGCACATGGTCTGGGAGCCTATGCACACCCACCAGGAGGTCTGCTTGGCTTTTTAATCCTGATGCACATGACCTGTCCCTTATTCTTGATTGGAGCTCGGGCTCACAGTCTTTCAAGATTAGCTAATTCGAAGAGAGGGGTTGGCCTTTGCCATTTCGAGATGGTGGCCCCCAGGGGAGCTGCAAGTCATAAGGCCAACATGGCAGCTGTCTAAACTGTTCTTTGACAGAAAAGATGACTTGTTTATTCTTACATACTGAATACAGAAGTTCTCTCTTCCCATCCCCAACATTAATCTTTCACATTCTCACCTGAATGCAACTAGTTTAACAACATTTTTTAATTACTTAATCCTTACCCAAGGATATATTTATTGATTTGAGAGAGAAATATCAATGTGAGAGGTAAACATCAATCAATTGCCTCCTATATGCATCCCTACCAGGGATTGAACCCATAACCCAGGTATGTGCCATGACTGGGAATTGAACCCACACGCTTTTGGTGTATGGCGTGACACTCCAACCAACTGGCCACCGGCAGGGTGACAATTTTAAAAAACAACTCTCATTATGGGATTTTACAAAATATCCTACTTAGCTATCAGAGGAAAACAGAACAAACCCTTATTTGCATTTGAATATTGTTTGGTACCTAATATTTGGTTAAATTACATTAAAAAAAAATAAAAAACAGATCTGGGAGCAAACATCATCATCTTGATAGTTCTGTGGAGGGAGCTCTGCTGTGCTAGAAGAGCGAGTCTCAAAGTGTGGTCCTCCGACCAGCAGACCAGCCTCATCTGAGGACGTGGACTTGTCGGAAGTAGAAATTATTGAGCCCTCCACAGACCTACTGAACCAGGAATTCTGAGATGAGACTCAGAGTCTATAATTAATTTAAATTTTTACACTTCTACACATGCTCGTATTTTACATTGTGTTGTCTAACATTATCTTTTTTATTTCTGCCTTTTAAAATTTATTAAGCTAATCGCTGTGGGTTATGGGGAATTATCAGTCTCCCATGTAGTTGAGATGCACACTAAGTACGAGCGCCCGTTCTCGGAGAGTAGTCCAGCAGCTAGGAGGCAGAGTCTGTGGCACAGGAAGAGGTCTGTTCTCCAGCCTCCTGCTTTACCTTCAAACCCTCTCAATTCCATTGAGAGCTGGCTGCATCCTCCTCACTGGCTGACATGGGGGGCCTACTGACAGGCATGTGTTTAGCACAATTCTCAGCACCTAATAAACATTCACAAAACATTTGTTCCCTTGCTGAAAATGGGATGCTTTTCCAGGCCTCCAGGGAAAAGGAAACACTTCTCGCCAGGGGTCAGTGTTTGAAGAAAGGCAGGTGGGGTAGCAGTTCTTAGCCTTTTGCTGCTCTTACAGCGTTTTACCTACACACATGGAGCGAAGGATTAGCTCCTTTCTTACTCTGATTCTCATAGTCTTTTCTCAGCTTAATAAAGATTTGCTAGTCAGAAGCGGACATGCCCCTCTCCACCCATTCAAATGTCTTCAATAGGCCGACTAAGGAGCCTCTCACCTCTCTCTGAGCTGTCTGCTAGGTCGGTGTGAATAGCTGAGCACTGAAGCCTTATATCTGGTTTATTCTGCACTGTTTCCCTCAGATGCAGTTGGGGTGGCTTGGATTAAGGCCATGGCTATACCCTATGCTTAGGTATTTGAATCACTTGGGGAGGTTTGGGGAGAAATATCAATGTCCTAGTCCATTATTAAATCAGAATCTCTGAAGATGGGACCTGTGAAAGGCCTTTAAAAAATGCTTCTCTAAGTCATTCTAATGTCTGGGGTGGACCAAAAATAATTTATTAAATGAACACAGATCACCCCATCACAGGTTTTGTGTCTCAGATTCACAGATGAGTAAATTGAGACCCACTGAGGTTCCATTGCCTCTGGCCACCAGCATTGTGAAGTCCCTCTGACTAAAATTTCATGTTTCTTATAATTTACAGAAGAGTCAATGATTAGTGTATTCACAACCCCCTGCATTTAGACAGATGCAAAAATTAGCTGTGAAAAAGTACGACGTGAGCACCAAGACAGGAGCAATTCATGATCACTATAAAAGTAAAGTCCAAAAGGAAGTGGGTGCAGGTAGAGAAGAATACAGAGTCAGTGGAACTAGGTTTTTAATGCATCCTGGACTTTAAATCTGAAATCTTTCTTAATGGCTGCCCATTAAATGGAGTCACTTTTAACTGAGGGCTAATTACCAAGTACATTCAGCAATCCAATTGGTTTCATTTTTTTTTCTGAGTTGTCGCTTAGCAAAGCGTTACCCCTGATTTAAGTAATATGTGTGTGATTCTATACAGAACTGAACCACGGTGCTCTGGCTCAGGAGAATTTCCTTAAAGTGCTTCTTTGTCCCTTTTTCTAAATAGATATTCTGTTTCCCAAGACAATTCGTCATTGAAGTAAATTATACTCTCTGCCTCTGTAATCAGGGCCTGATTTTCTAAAAATCTAAAGTTATCTTCTTTCCCCATAAAAAATTAACACACATACACACACACACACTCACTCAAAAAGTGAAGGTTATTTTTTGTTTTTGTTTTTTTTGTTTTTTTCTTTCTTTCTCTTTCCCAAAAGAACAGTTGGCTCTGAACTTGAAGTATTACACTGAAATTTCTCCAGAAGGCTATAAATCTTCTGAAGATATGGGCTTGTTGCCAAGAGAAGGATTTTTCTTTTCTGAATGGGCTGAGGACAAGGTATACAAGAATGGGTGTCCTCAGTTTAATTTGCTCAGTACACATGGAATAGCCTCATTCTCCTGATTAAAACCCTTTGATGACTTCCTACTGCCTCCAGGCATCTGTGGTATTAAAGGCTTCTGCTTTGTTTTCTGTCTGCCACTACACCCTGACCTTCTGGCACATTCCTTTCCCTCTGAAACTCATTCTGCTTACTGGAATTAGAAGTCTGTCCATTGCCTAGACTTCATGTAAGTTTCTATGCCTTTGACCTAAATGACTTTCACCCACACATATGCCTGATTAACTGCTTTTTTTCCCCCTGAAAAGTTCAATTCCATCATTACCTCTCCTGGAAGGTATTCTCTGACATTCCTAATTCTCTTTGAATTTTTATCTCATCCTTGACCACAATAAATAAATAAATAAACAAAATAAATAAAATACAAATAAATAATACATCTGTTTGATGTAGGAGCCTCTTCATGCTTTCATAACTACACTACTATTATTATTAATACACTGTGAGAGATGGTATCTTCTGTGTCTAACATTTCTTTCATATAGCAACTTGTCGGACACTAAAAGGAATCTCTAGACTTACAGAGATTAATGCTGCAGAGACTTAAGTGCAAATTCCCCAAGTGTGTCACTGACAATGATGCTGAGCGAGATCACTCTTATTTTCACTCCTTGGTTCCTATGCTATGTATTCTACCTACTGGAGACAGTACCATGCAATGGCCATTTATTTAGGTGTACTACTTCCTGAAGGATGCCATCTGAAATTTAGAGATATCATCTCTAAGTTGATATATCAGCCATATCTTCCAAACACTGTTTCATTATCCCACCATGCCATCAGTGTTGGGGTCATGCAGTATGTCATAGGAGCATTGACCATGTGCCCATTGCTGCACTTCATTTACTACAAATATGTATCCTTGGGTCCTTAATAATTTGAGACTATGAGGGATCCTGTATCAGTGTATCAGATGCTCTGTAAGCCCTTGATTAGTGATGCTGGTGTTGAAAACAAACCAACAACATATACTTGCACATATGTCCATTCCAACAAATATGAAATTCTGACTTTTCCAAATGAATCACCACTAAGTGACAATTTGGCCTTCTGAAGGGATGCAGTTATATTCAGAGTTCAGCTTTAATCAGCCTTGGTACAGAAGAGACCATACTAGTAAGTCTACCTATTTGTTACAAGTCTACTTCCTTTTTTTGTTGTTTATTTGTTTGTTTTGTTGTTTTCTAAGAACCCATTGTGCAACTGGGAAGGGTCAAGAGTGTCAATGAATGACCCTGACTGACATCAACTGGCCACGTGATTTTTATCTACCATAGTTTTTCATGTATAAGATGCTATTTTTTTCTAAAATCATTAGACTGAAAATCGAGGGGCATCTTATACATGGAAATCAGTCGAGGAGGGAGCCAAGTGGGTGCATAGTTGCCCCATACCTTGTCAAACAGAATTCCTGCAATCACAAGCCTTATTGTTACTGACCTCAGTTGATGCTTTAATTGGAGTTGGAGGTAGAGAGTGCACAGTTGCAACAGGAACCAGAGCATTCTGAGCCCATGAAGATGTCAAAAAATAAAAAGATAAATACAAGTAAGTGATTATCTTACTCTGCAAAATTCAAGCTGAATGTAATCAGCTATGCAAAAGAGCATGGAAATAGAGCTGCAGAGAGACAATTTGGACCTCTTTCCACTGAGTGTATGATCAAACAGTGGAGAAAACAGGAAAAACAACTCCTTAAGATGCAAAAAAAAAAGAGAAGGCCTTAAAAGGAAAACCAGCAAAATATTTAAAATATTGATTTCTTAATTTTGGGTTGGAAAAGTAGGGGTCATCTTATACATGGGGGGTGTCTTATACATGGAAAATATGGTACTTGGTTGTTACTGACTCTTCCATAATAGGTGCTCTCTGATGGGCATTAATATGCAATGCAAAGTCCTTTCCCATCGGTCCATCCACATCTTCTTCCTCAGATACTCTTTTTATCTTCAACTAGAGACCCAGTGCACGGATTCATGCCCTGGTAGCCTGTGAGGATCAGCCCCCAGTGGGACTGCTCATCCCAATTAGCTGAGTTGCAGGCCTGGGTCAGGTCCATATGAGAAACAATTGATCAATGTTTCTCTCTCACATAGATATTTCTCTTTCTCTCTCTCCCTTCTCTCTACAGAGAATACCCATGTTTGAAGAGAGAGAAAAAAAACATAGGTGTATTAGAAATTAATTTAATGGAAAATACAAAATATTTTGACCTAAGCAAATTAAAATACATTACGTAGCAAAACTTGTGGGTTATAGCTGAAGCAGTATTTATAAAGAAATTTTTATACTTAAAATGCTTATATTACAGAGGGAGAAAGATTGAAATTAATGAAGTAAATGTATGCTTTCTAGCTGATGTACCAGATAAATCCAAATGTTAAGTAACTTAATAAAATTTAATTCGCACTTAAGTGACAGTGCGGTGTGAGTAGTTCTTATGGGGTGGGAAAAAATATGGCATTTAGGTAACTAGGCTTCCCTTATCTTGTAGTTTTCTTTCCTGTAGGTTCTAAGAGTCTTCACCATTTAGTAAATAGAATAGGGGAGGAAGGGTATGAAGAGTAACATATAATTATTTGATAGATAAGTATTATGCATTTCTCCCAAATTCCATTGATAAGAATTTAGTCATATGTTCACCTGTAATTTCAGAAAGAAGCTTGAAAATGTCTAAAATGTGGCCAGAGGAATTCTAGATATCAAAACTTCTATTCAATATTTTACTAGAAATGTAGCTAGTAAAGTAAATAACAAAGTATAAAAAAAGGTAAAAGAATAGGAAAGAAACAAAAGAGATTGCATTATTATTTACATTGCTGAGGTGCCTGGTCAGCCTGGGTGAGGGGCTGAGGGTCATTTTCAGGCTGCCCACAGCCCCTTCAGGGTGGGGGAGTCCTGATTGGGTGCTTGGCCTGCCTGGGTGAGGGGCTGATGACCGTTTTCAGGCTGGCCACATCCCTAGGCCACCTAAGCTCCCAGCCTCTCGTTTTTTTTATTTTCTTTTTTTCCCTGGGATTGATTTATTTATTTATCTTCTATAATTGAAACTTTGTAGCCTTGAGCAGAGCCAAGGGCCAGCCAGGGTAGGTGGGAAGCTTGGTTTCCTCCATCCTCAGGGACAACCCAAGCCTCCAGCTCCGTAGCTGCCACCATCTTAGTTGGGTTAATTTGCATACTCACTCCTGATTGGCTGGTGGGCATGGCTGGTGGGTGTGGCTTGAGTGTAGTGGAGGGATGGTTAATTTGCATGTTTCTCTTATTATAGAGGATTGAGTGATCATCTCATTATCCTTTGAATAAATATGTGATGAATTTAGAAACAGGTTGCCACAGAAGTGGACACTTGATTTATTATTGTAATGGAGTCATAGATGAGTGAGGAATGAATTTGCTGAGGCAAAAGGCAACCTTTATCATACAGCATGCAAAAATAAATTTCATGTGAATTAAAATCTTACTTATAAAAGTCAAAGTTTTAAAGATTTTCTAAGGTAATGTAGAACATCTTCATGACCTAAAAGTGGTAACCATAACAAAAGTGATGCATTTGACAGTATTAATATTTTAAACTTAAGTCATTCAAATACTATAAAGAAATGAAAGGAAGTTACTGATGTTGGAAGAAGATATAGATTCCACAGTATCTGGAACTAGTACCTAGTACCTAAAACACTCCAACAAATAAACTTTAAAAATCCAGCAGCACAATAGAGAAATGGGCAAAACATTTGTATGTGTAAATCACAGCAAAACATAGCCAACGGGCCTAACAAACATATTAAAAGTTGCTCAATTAGCAATCACAAAAAATGCAAATTAAAAGCACAATGAGATTAAATTCTCAATGGTTTAGCAATAGTTAAAAAGTTGAATAACACCAGAATTTATTATCATGGGTGATCTCATATACTTTGACTGGGAATATAAATATTAAAAAAGTATTTGGCATTATATGATAAATTTGAAAATACCTACATTCTGTGATACAGAAATTTTTCTTTAGGTGTATAACCTGTTTATATCTTGGAGATAGGTACCAAGATATCAGTATAAGGATATGGATGTCATAACTTTTGTTCTGTCTCCCATATAAAAAACAACCAAATGTCAATATAATGTATAAATAAATACTGGTATATATATACAATGGAATAGTATGCAACAAATAAATGAAAAAAATGGAAGCTTTGCAGAGCAAATTGATGAAAATCACATGGAAATTGACAAAGAAGTTAGACAAAAAATAATGGAGTATGATTCCATTTTTATACAGTTCAAAAGCAGGCAAAGCTAAATTATATTCTTTAGAGATGAATATTTAGAAAGTGAAGCTTTTTTAAAAAAGGAAAATGTTTATGACAAAATTCTGAAAAGTAATGATCTCTAGAAGGACAGGGGAGAGTTGTGGCTATGAAGAGGTCCTTGTGTGAGATACTGTCTATATTTTTCTACTTAACATAAGCGATGATTTATACTGTACTTATAATTTTTATACTGTCTTCTGTATGTATATTATAAAAAAAACCTCAATGAATTAAGTATTTGGGGATTTATGTGATTGTAGTGGGTCCCAGAGGGAATATGTGGTGACATGGCTCATAGGCTACAATATCAACTGAGTCAATTTAGGTAAAAGTAATCAAAAGAACTTGAATCAAGTTGCCTTAAACAATAAGGAAGTACACTCTCCAACATAGTAGCATTTGAGTGGCTTGGCTATAGCTACAGTCAGGGTTGTGCCTTTTTCTGTGGTTTTGTTCTCTTATTTTTCCATGTGTGTTTTTTGTCATCCCCAGGGTTGAAGCAGGATGGATGAAATGCTTGCAATGGTCATACACAGTTTCTCTTCCTCTTTGATTTATGAAGATCTAGGAAGCCTTCTTCCATACTTACCCTCACATTGCCTTTGCTAGTTTGGCATCACATGCATATTTGTAAAGCAATCTTTATCAAATAGGAATGGGATTAAATTAATTATCTTTGATGGAAACAGTCTTGTGAATAAGGAACCATATTCACAGCCAAAAGCTGGGAAGAGTGAGATTTTACTTGCAAGATAACACATTTGCCTGCCACCGTGTATGGCTGTTGGTAGAAGACACAAAACTATCAGTAGGTCAGCAATTAAGAGAAGCAGCCTGAGGGTCAACAAGTTTACACTGGTTCCCTAAGGCCTGATTCCCAAAGGGCAGCAAAAATAGTTCCAAGTGACATTTGCACACACACTCGGATACATTACAGGAAAGAAATCCTGAATTTAGGAAATCTGGATATTTGATAATAGCCATAAGCCTATCTTTCCTTTGTTGAAAAAGAGATACTATCACAATCTTCCAGGGCTCTTCACCACATGAACATTCTGGAATAAAAGGTAATTAGTGTCTCAGCTCAGAGGAAGTACAGAAATGTGGGGAACTCATGGTAATTGTCTTAACAACCACTGCAACTTTTCTATCTTGAAATTATCTCTGAATAAATAGAGCAAGTGAGGGCAGATTGAAAATGCGTCATTTGGTTTAGAGGCAGACTCTTTTCCTAAACAGAGCCAAGATATCCATCTTCCAAGGGCAAAAGCTTAAAGGAAGCAGGAGGAAATCTACAGCCATCAGAATTCAGAAACCTGGATATTTCTAAAACATATATTTACAGATTTAAAGTTTAAAGATTTTTTTAATGGTATGCCTTTTTTCTCTGAGAGATCGCTTGCCCCGAGAGAGTATACTTTTAGAGCATAAAACTAACTCTAGAAATCTAGAATCTTCTAGTGAATTAGTTAATATGTAAATACTCACAGTAGAAATGTCAAAACACAAAACAAATATCATTTAAAAAGTCACTGTCCTGAAGATTTCTGAACTCATGAAATATCTATATGACTAATTGTTACTGCTAATTTTTTAGTTAACTAACATTGTGAAAGTTTAATATGACACACATCTTACTTAATAGTGTGGTTTTTTTTTTAAAAAATGGGCTTTCTTTGTCATTCGTATAGTGAGAATATGAGACTAAGTCATCTCTAAAGCCAATAAAGTTCTGAACTGAATGGTTGTTACCTATTATAACTTCCCATTTCCAACATTTACCACTCTTCCCATTTACCTCCCAAAAATATATCCATATCTCACATGCATGACCCTCTTTAAAGATTGCAAGAAGAACCATTTTGAATTTCTCAATGCTCCTATGAGGTAGACAAAAGTGGTCACCACTTTAAAAAAAAGTATTGCCCACTGGGACTAAGTTGCCTTGGGTCATTTAATAGATCAAACATGTGCTTATTAAGTTACAGAGGTAGTATTCAGCTTAGAGATTCTGAGTCTGAATCCTTCGATTTGACATCCTCCTATGTAATTTTCCCTCCCAAAAAAATTCTCAAATTTCCTCCTGCAAACCAGAAAAACAATCATCAAGGTAAGTAAACTCCTTGGTTGCTGTGTAAGTGGGAGATGTCTCAGAGCAGAGACATCTATATTCTGCATCTATATTTTGCATTAGAATATAGTTGACTTCGGTAATGACCCATTGATTACAAAACTATGTGGAAATATTTTTTTTCTCTACAATTTACTCAGTTTCATCAAGACTTTTATAAGCTTCTCACAGTTAACCACTCTCCAAAAGGACAAAGAAAATGCAAATAAAATGCAATGAGTGAGTCTTCATCTTCTATCTCATGAGGACCTCTGATAGACCTTCTTTAATTGAAAGTTATCTGTGAATTCTGTCTTTGAACTTTTCTACATTAATTTGCTCCTGTAAGTGATGGTTGTGTGTGTATGCAGAAGCACACATGTGCACATAAACATACATTATGAGAAAAAGAGCAACATGTTTACTTGACTCATAATTGAGAGAATAATTAGTGATCATTATGAGTTATTATTATTAAACAGATGTTGTAATTCTTTAAGCAGGGGTCATCGTCTCATCCATCTCTATAGCATCAACTGTAAGCATATGACTTGGCAATTGGTTGGTTTCCACAAATGGTGGTTAAATAACCATACATATGAATTTTCCAGTCCAATCTTCTCATTTTGTAGATGGGAAAAATGAGGCTCAGGAAGATGATAGTTTTGTTCATACAAGAACTTAGTAGCAAAGTCATGTACAGAATTTAAGTTTTGATTCTTATGGTGTACTTTCTAATATCCAAGTCTCTTTATATCATTTTTCAAAGTACACAAGAAATGCTTCTCTAAAACACCATCTCCTATGAGAGTGAGGTTAGTGGTACATAGTTATATTAAACTAGAGGTCTAGTGCACTGGAGGTGGGGATGACCCTCAGCCTTACCTGTGCCCTCTCACAGTCCAGGACCCTCGACAGACATCCCTCTCAAAATCCAGGATCTCTTGCTCATTACCGCTCAGCTCACTGTTCCTTAGCGCTGCTGCTGAGGCAGGAGATGCTCCTGCCACCCACCGCCACTGCACTCACCAACTATGAGCCTGGCTTCTGGCTGAGTGGTACTCCACCTGTGGGAGTGCACTGAGCACCAGGAGGCGGCTCCTGCATTAAGCATCTGCCCTCTGGTGGTCAGTGAACATCATAGCAACTGATTGTTCTGGTCATTCTACCGTAATGGTTGCTTAGGCTTTTATTATATAGACTAGAGGCCCAGTTCACAAAAATTTGTGCACTCGGGGGTGAGGGGCTCCTCAACCCAGTCTGTGCCCTCTTGCAGTCTGGGAACTCTTGGGGGATGTCCACCTGCTGGCTTAGGCCCGCTTCCCTGGTGATCGAGCTTAAACTGGCAGTCAGACATCCCTCTGGCAGCTCAGGAGCTCTCAGGGAATGTCCACTTGCCAGCAGGAGCAGGCTTAAGCTGAAGTCGGACATCTTTAGTGCTGCTGAGGAGGCAGAAGTGGTTCCCACCACCACTACTGTATTGGCAGCTGTCAGCCTGGCTTGTGGCTGAGCAGAGTTCCCCCTGTGGGAGTGCACTGACCCCCGGGGCAGCTCCTGCATTGAGCATCTGCCCCTTGGTGGTCAGTGTGTGTGATAGTTAGGGTCAGTTAGGGTCAATTAGCATACTACCCTTTTATTATATAGGATAGAGGCCTGGTGCATGAATGGGGGTCAGCTGGTTTGCCCTGAAGGGTGTGCTAGATCAGAGTGGGGGTCCTGCTGGGGATCCTGGCCAGCCTGGGTGAGGGGTTGAGGGCTATTTTCAGGCTGGCCACATCCTCTTCAGGGTAGGGGTCCCTGCTGGGGTGCCTGGCCAGCCTGGGTGAGGGGTTGAGGGCCATTTTCAGGCTGGCCAAGCCCCCAGCAGGAACCCTCAGCCCATGAGGGTGGGTCCATCCTGGGTGAGGGCCTGATGGTTGTTTGCAGGCTGGCCATAGCCCCCAACCATCCAAGCTCTCAGCGAGGCTGGCTGGAAGCAGGTATCTGGGGTTTATTTATCTTTTATAATTGAAACTTTGTTGCCTTGAGCAGAGGTTACAGCAGGCTTAGGGAGGCAGCTTTCTCCATTGTGAGGGCAATGAAACCTCCTGTTTGCTCTAGCTATGTGGCTGCCAGTCGCCATCTTAATTGGGTTAATTTGCATAAAGTCACTCTTATTGGCTTGTGGGCATGGCTTGGGATGTAGCAGAGTTACACAATTAGCATATTACTCTTTTTTTAGATTACTAGGGGCCCAGTGCATGAAATTTGTGCACTGGGGAGGGGAATCTTCAGCCCAGCCTTCCCCCTCACACATTTTGGGAGTCCTCAGGGGATGTCCTATTGATGGTTTAGGCCTGCTCCCTGCTCCTCATGGAGAGCGGGCCTAAGCCGCAGTCTGGCCTCCCTTTGTGGGAGGTGACCAGGTTAATCAAGGGAAGCCACCAGCCCCATCACCCCACTGCTGCAGCCACTGCCAGTCACTGCAGCCATCAAGGTGTTTTCATCAACAGGGACTCCAGTCCTTTCACCATGAAAAATGACAACATTCTTTATGCATTTTCAAAATGTGTCTTTCAAAGGATATGACATTTCTTTCTTTCTTTTTATTTTTTTTTATCCTCACCTGAGGTTATGTTTTCATTGATTTTTAGAGAATGTGGAAGAGAAGGGAAAGACAGAAGAAACATCAAAGTGAGAAGAACACTTCGATTGGTTGCCTCTTGCATGAGGACTGACCTGGGCCCTGGCCAGGGAGGGGCCTGCAACCTAGGTACATGCACTTAGTCAGAAATGAACCTAGACCCTGCAGTCAGCAGGCAGAAGCATTATGCACTTAGCCAAACTGACTAGGGCAAGATATGACATTTCTTAGCCCTCCAGCAGCAGACCTTCATTTTTTTTTTCTCCAAGAGTGTGGTAGAAAAACCCTACATCGCCTTTTTGGATTCTTATTACCCAAGTTGCTAAGAATATTACCAGTGGCATACAGGGAGCTTAGCCAATGAGCGTTAAGAAAAGGTGTCTCCTCTGTAGTTCACTTCGATCACCAGCTCCACCCCTGCCCCTCCAATCCCAGCTCCACCCCTGCCCAGGCCTGTAACCTCTGGCCTAGGATGCAGGCCTGGACAGAAGATCACCAAACCCTTGTGATTGCCAATCCTCCCCTTATCAGGTCCCTGTGATTGCTGCCTCTGCCCCTGCCCAGGCCTGCAATCCTTGCCCAAGGCTGCAGGCCTGGGTGGAAGACACCAAAACCCCTGCCATCACCGGCTCTGCCCCTTCCCAAGCTGGAGGTCTCTGCCAGAGGCTGCAGGCCTGGGCAGAAGACCCCCAAACCCCTGGATTACTGGCCCCACCCCTTCCCAGGTCCATGTGATTACTGGCTCTGCCCCTCTGCCCCGCCTGTCTCCCCCACCACCTGCCTGGCTAACAGGCCTGGCTACTTCAGTTGCGGGGCTGAGGTAGACTGGGCACCGCCATCTTTGTCACGGAATGATGATTAATTTAAATATTGCTCTTTTATTAGATAGGATTATCTTTGAGCAAACTTTCAGTCTAGAACATTCTTATTGCGAATAAGTGCTTAATAAACATCTATTCAATTAAAAAGGGAGATGCATTAGACAGACTGAGAAAACCTTGTATTTATATAATTTTATACATTGTGCAAATGGTCTCACTTCCATCCAGTAATTCCCTTGATCTCCTCAAACAGCCTGCAGAGTAGGCAGAACAGATATTAAAAGCCCTCATTTAAAGGGGAAGAAGTTGACATTTGGAAAAAAATAAGCAATAGCCTTACCTTAAGCTCTTACTAATAGTAGGTGGTTCTCTAACTTAGCATCAGACATTGCTTCTTGTTCTACCAGTAATTAGTTCTATGACTTTGGATAAGTCACTTCTCAGTCCAGACTTAGTTTCTTTTCCTTGTCTTTTTGGAGATGCCCAGTTGAGAAGATTAAGAGAAGTGTCTGAAATGTATAGGGTATGCTTAATAAATGCTAGATGTTATGTCTTCTAGTTTATGTTCTAAGTAGTATGTGAGGTTGTGCTGTAATTAACAACTAGTGGTCCAGTGCATGAAATTTGTGTGTGTTGGGGGGGATCCCTCAGCCCAACCTGCACCCTTTCCAATTAGGGCCCCTTGGGGGATGTTCGACTGCTGGCAGTCACACATCCCTCTCACATTCTGGGACCGCTGGCTCTTAATCTGCCTCCTGATCACCTCTAATTGCCTCTGCCTGCTTGATCACCCCTAACTGCCCTCCCTTGCCTGCCTGATCTTGCCCCCAACTGCCCTCCCCTGCCTGCCTGATTTTGCCCCCAACTACCCTCCCCTGCTGATCTGATTGCCCCCAACTGCCCTCCCCTGTAGGCCTGATCTTGTCCCCAATTGCCCTGCTCTGCCAGCCAATTTGATTCTGGTTGGTTGGTTTCTATGCCAGTCAGTGTCAAAAGCTCCACCTCCTAGGCAGCAATTGGCTCCTTACAGTTGACCCAGATTTGGTTCTGATTGGTCAGTTTCTATGTCAGTCAGTGTCTCTGGGCCTATCAAGAGGGCCTGATCAGAAAGGTGGGGCTGATCAGCAGCCCCGATGGAGGCTTGGAGAGCAATGGAGGCATGGCTGCTGACCTGGCCCAGAGAGAAAGAAAGAGGCAAGTTCTCATCAACAGCTGCCACACAGGCTACAGATCAGACCCTATATCTCTCTGCAGGCCTCTCTCCGGGCCTGATTCGCAGTCCCCTCAGTAGTCAGTGCTGGGTCGCCACCACAACCCAGTGGTGACTGCAGGACTGACTTCCTGTTGGTCGAGCCTCCAGTCATGAAGGATCCAGGGTTTTTATATATTAAGATGTTTGCAAGAATCCTTCACTTTCACTAGAAGAAAAATGTCATTCTTTTTCAAATGGCAGTATTATTTGGGATGGAGTTCTCAAAAGTACCTTCTGTTAAAACAATTGTTTTTAATGAAAATAAATACAGTGTGGGGTGGAAATTGTTAGACTGAGAGGAGAGGGTTACTGGTGGTTGGAGATCTGGATAATGAGACAAAATAAGACTACACATTTGAATAAAAACAGCAGAAATTATTTGCAAAGTTAAGACAAATCCATCAAGAAGAAAAATAAAGTTTGTTACAGTAGCAATGGACTTATTCTTTTTCCATAATGTTCTTCTACATCTGAGCTTCATCAGCAAATAAGCAAAGAAGACATCAGATTTGTGAACATATCATTTATAGTATTAGGCTGATCATAGTGAGCAACTTAAGCATCATAAGAAAACAATGTCATGGATGCCTCCTTTTCCCACCTCCCAATTCTGGGATAAAAGTCATGCCTTTAGATACATCCTGGTTCTTTCAGACATAACATTAGCTGAGCTTATAAATATTTCTGAGAGCTTTTCCTCACTTGTAAAATAGGGAGTACTTCAACTTAGAGGCTTGTTTAGAAAATTATATGCAAAAATATATGCAAAGTGCCCAGTATAACACCTGGTATATAATGGTTTCTCCAAAAATATTTCCTAAAAGTTGTGTAGCTATACATCTTTAAATGTTATAGCAACTGCCAGATCTTTGAAAATCATAGATCTTATTAACTTTTTATATAAATACTAGAGGACCAGTGCATGAAAATTGTGTACTAAAGGGATGGTCCCTAAGCCCTGATTGCAAGAGGGTGCAGGCCAGGCCGAGGGACCCCACTGGTGCACAACCAGGGCCGGGGAGGACATGTGAGGTTGGTCACCCGGGGAGGGACTGCGGGAGGTCTTCAGGAAATGTTTGGCCAGTCTTGCTCAGTCCCAATTGGCGGGACCCCAGTAGCAAGCTAATCTACTAGTTGGAGCGTCTGGCCCCCAGTGGTCAGTGTACGTCATAGCAAGCAGTTGAGCAGCCTTAGAATATCATCAGCATATTATGCTTTGATTGGTTGAATGGCTGACGGGACAACTGGACACTCAACATATTAGGTTTTTATTATATAGGATGAAAAATGTTTTTACAGTCTTTCAATTTCAATAGACATTAATATATATATTAATTATGTTTAATTATATGTATATATTTAAAATTAAATAATTCACATAACATAATAACAAACAATAGGATATCTAATCTAATAAAAGAATAATATGCAAATTAACCATCACTGTGAGACACCTAAGCCATGCCTACCAGCCAAGCCATGCCTACCAGCCAATCAGAGTGGCTGTATGGCTGATCACCCTTAACTGCCTACCAGAGTAGCTATATGGCTGATCACCCACTGAGGGATCCTGCACCAGCGTCCGCCCCACACTTAAGGGTGATTAACCCAGCCAAGATGGAGGCTGGAAGTCACGGAGCTAGAGCAAACAGGAGACTTCCATTGCAACTGCCTGTCTAGGCCGGCTGGGCCTCTGCTCCAGGCAACAATGTTTCAATTATAGAAGCCACAGAGCTGAAGCAAACAGGAGGCTTTGATGCCTGCCTAGGCCTCCGCTCAAGGTAACAAAGTTTCAATTATAGAAGATAAATAAACCCCAGAAACCTGATTCCAGCCAGCCATGCTGGGACGTTGGGTCAATGGGATCTGTGGCCAGCCTGAAAACGGCCCTCAGCCCCTCACC
The DNA here is from genome assembly GCA_004026665.1 of Murina feae. Lineage (NCBI taxonomy): Eukaryota > Metazoa > Chordata > Mammalia > Chiroptera > Vespertilionidae > Murina > Murina feae. The sequence goes on from PVJC01035685.1 coordinate 17,572, forward strand.
CAGGCTGGCCACACCCCCATGGGGTGAGGGTCCCCACTGGGGGGGGCTTGGCCAGCCTGCAAATGGCCATCAGGCCCTCACCCAGGCTGGCCAGGCATGCCAGCAGGTGGACATCCCCCAAGGGGTCCCAGACTATGAGAGGGCACAGGCTGGGCTGAGGGACCCATCCCCCAAGTGCACAAATTTTTGTGCACCGGGCCTCTAGTTATAATATATTAATACATATATTTTATTATAGATAATATTAATAAATACTGTACAATAACACACTTATATATTAAATATCTAATATAATAAAAGAGCAATATGTAAATTGATCGTTACCCGAGACACCTAAGCCATGCCCACCAGCCAAGCCATACCCCCCAGCCAATCAGAGCAGCTGTATGCAAATTAACCCAGGCAAGATGGAGGCCAGCAGCCATGGAGCTAGAGCAAACCAGAGGCTTCTGTTGCATTGCCTGCCTAGGCAGGCTGAGCCTCTGCTCACAGCCAAGCCCACCAGCCAATCAGAGCAGCTGTATGCAAATTAGCATAGCCAAGATGGAGGCTGGCAGCCATGGAGCTAGAGCAA
>PVJC01035686.1:0-18120 GCA_004026665.1 Murina feae
CCTCCTCCTTCTGCTCCTCCTCCTCCTCCTCCTCATCCTCCTTCTTCTGTTCCTCCTTCTCCTCCTCCTCCTCATTCTCCTCCTCCCCCCTCTGAGGTGGGACGTGCTGCTCACGTTACCTTCCACATTCCCTCCCCTGCGTGTGGGTGCAGTCTATGCACCTTCTGCCTCCAGGCTCTCCGAATGCCCTCCCAGGGCCGGGCGGAGCCCTGGCTGGTCCTCTCCCGTCTTCTCTGTGTCGGCCCCAACTGTGACCTCAGCCACCAGCTCCTCTCCTGACGAATCCCAACGGATTTGCTTCTTGAATCCAAGCTTCAGACCCGCACTTAGGGCCTCTTGCTTGACCCATAACCGGGCATCCTTCTGACCCGATGCGTTTCGCGTTTTCCTGCCTTTCGCCCCCATAACCTCTCTCGTGGAGTTTCCTGGTTTTGTTCACAAAACCTGGGCCTTCCTTTAGTTTTAGCTCCTCTTTGGAATGAGAAGGCGGTTCTTAAAGCTTCTCCCCTCCGCCTAATCCCACCCCTTCGCCGTCATACGCTGTGTTACCATCCTGGTGACTGCTTGGCATCACAGTCATCATGCACATTAAGGAGGCTTCTGGTCTCCCCCCTCCCACTGCGGTTCCTGCTGCTGGGTGAGCGTCCCAGTCCCCGAGCTCACCTGATCCGCCCCTCTCGGCTGTCCTGTTATTTAGTAGATCCCCCTGCTGGGTAAGTCAGAGCACACCCCCTCCCCCCAGCCTCCATTCCCCCACTGCCCCCCACTCCTCGCCTCACTTCAACCTCAGCAGCTTCCTGTCTTCACTCTCTGCCCACCACACCTGGAACAGCTGACATTGGTCCTCACTGGTGTGACTTCTAACCCCCCTTCCCTTCCTCCTCCCGGCAGGACTCGCTTCAAGCTGTCATCCCTCAGTTTTCTCCATTGATTTTTGTTTGCGTTTCCTGCGATTTCCGCAAGTTCTTGTTCCGGAACGTCCAGTTCTGTCTTACCTACCTTGTGAATGTGATAAGTAATGTTTGAATTGAATTCAAGAAATTTGTCCCAAGAGACTCAACATCTTAGAAGTGTACGTTACCATGTGTTTGTGGTGTCATACACGTTTGCTTGTTGATTTTGGTTGATAGAAGCGTGCTGTTCAGGATCATGTATATAATATCTTTTAAAACAGTTCCTTACTTTCCCCCCCACTTGCAATATCCCCTTGGATTTATACAGTTGACCTTGAACAATGTGGAGGTTAGGGGTGCCGACCCTCCCACACCCCAGAGATGAAAATCTTGTATAAATTTTGACTCCCCCCAAATCTGCAATGCTGAGAACCTGCTGTTGGCAGGAAGCCTGCAGGTAGCATAAGCCGTCGGTGAACGCAGGGTTGTATGTTACATGCATTGTATACTGTGTTATTTCCACTAAGGGAGACAGTGAAATGCATAGACGTGAAACGAAAAAGTTAAGAGAAGCATAAGGAAACAAAAGTACATTCACAGTATTTACTGAAAAAAGCAAAACAAAACAAAACGACCCCGCCTGGAGTGGACCTCCACTGTCCAAACCCGTGTTGTTCCAGGGCCAGCAGTAGTTATTCCAGCGTTTGCTGGAACTTTCCAAAGACACCCCCATTGATGTCATCTACAAAGTTAGGGTTTCCGGTTCCGTGTTCGTCTACCGAGAAAAAGAAAGAGGCCGACTTACCAGGAGTGAGCAGGTTTGATGGATGGCGTCTCAGGTGTCCCCTGCCCGGTTTCTCCAGCCGTGTGCTGAGCGCGGCCTCAGATGTGGGGCGGGCGCCCACCTTCTGCCTCTGGGATCGCGTGACGGGAACACGCCCCTGGCCCGCTTCCTGCTCAGCCGCTGGAACTCTCGAGTTCTCTCTTTGATGAAACTGATCTGCCCGCATTTATGAGTTTTTCACAGTTTGGCTGCTGTGATGTGCCATGTGGGATTGGGCCCGTGCTCTCGGCACCGTCTCTCGTATTTGGGGCCATAAATCATATGGAAGTAATAACGACGTCTTAGGAAGGACAGCAACAGCCAGGCCTGCTGTGTCCAAAGGGGACGCCCCCTCGAGCCTTCGCTGCGGACCAACGCGCTCGCTGTGTCCGGTCCTAGCCAGGTTTCGGGACACTGTCCACAGTGACCAAAGCGAATCAACCTCTTTTCCTCTGGTGATTCGCGAGTGGCCAGTTAGTGAAGAAATGGAAAAATGGGGATGTGTGAGACAAGTAGGAAAAAAACCATTAAGAGTCAGACCGAACGGCATCATTGAGCATAACCGACGGTAGTTATTTTAAAGTGACGGGCGCTTTTGGTTGGTTTTTGATTATGTAACCTATGCATTTTTATGATACTTATTGACTTGGGGTCAGTTATTGTAACCTTTAGATTTGCTTGAAAGGGGAATGTACTCTTTCCTTGTGGTTATGGCAGTAGGTGGTGACATTTTGCAGGAGTGATTTTTTTGTCTCTGAAACCGGACGGCTCGCTGCATCCCCTTGCCTGTCATGTGGGTCAACATTCATCTCCCTTCTCCCTAGCGCTTTCGGTCATCGTTGGACCGGATTCGTGGTTGTCCTTTAGGATGGAGCTGAAGTAAAGACTGTCTGTTTGATCCAAGTACACATAGATCCTGTAAATTGCAATCGGGCAGGCGGTTCAGAACCACAGACGCAGAAACCGCTCAGATTGTCTTCACCCCCTACGTTATTCACTGTCCAACTTATTGCAAAGCAGAACTGGGCAGGGTGAGCCTCCTCCTCCAGGCAGGACGCCTGGCTGGCAGGGCCCGCTGAGATCCCGGGGCTGGCAGTCCCCGTGTGATGGTGGCAGCGTGCACAGAGGACTTGTCCCGATGACGTCGCGCACAGGCTGCTGGGGACAGAGCTGTGTCTCCTCTAATAAAGACCCTTTTCCTAACCTTCCAGGGGTGAACTCTACTGGCCTACGGGGATGTGTAGTCACACTTCTCGGCATAATTCCACTGGGCCTCCTGCAATAACTCATCCAGTGATTTCCAAACTCTGGGCCACTTTGAGGGTCTTGGAATCAGTTCAAGGGGCCAGGGGTAGCCATTAAAAACACCAATCAGAAAGGATATATGCACCCCTATGTTCATAGCAGCACAATTCACCATAGCTAAGATTTAGAAGCAGCCTAAGTGCCCATCAGCAGATGAATGGATTAGAAAGCTGTGAAACATCTACACAATGGGATATTATGCTGCTGCAAAAAAGAAAGAACTCTTACCATTTGCATCAGCATGGATGGAGCTGGAGAGCATTATGCTAAGTGAAATAAGCCAGTCAGAGAAGGATAAATACCACATGCTCTCGCTCTTTTATGGATAATAAAGTCCATTATAAACTGATGAACAAAGATAGATACAGAGGCAGAGCAGCATCAAACAGACTGTCAAACTACAGCAGGAAGGCCGGGGAGGGTTGGGGGGAGGGTTAAGAGATCAACCGAAGGACTTGTATGCGTGCATATGAGCATAACCAATGGACACAAGGCACTGGAGGGTAGGAGAGGCCCGGGGAAGGTCAAGGGGAAAACAAAAAAAGGAGACATTTGTAATACTTTAAGCAATAAAACAGAATTTAAAAAAAGCACAGAAAACATCAGAACGAGGGTCACTCAGTGGAATAATGTGTGTGTGTGTCCATGTTGGATTTGTATTATAGAAAGTTTGTCTTCGGTCAAACAGTTTGAAAGACGCTGCAGATCAGACTTTGCTCAGGTGAAGCGTTGTACTCTTAAGACAGGTCTTTCTCTAAATAGGTTACAGATTAGGTTCTGAAAGCACAGATACGCTTTGCACAGTAACGAAAAGAACCCCTGATCATCTATTTGGAAGGGGCCACCTTGGAGACTGCATGTCAGCCCCCATTTTGCTTCATGGCCACTTGACTCCACCTTTGTGTGGGTTTCTCCTCCTCCATCTGCTGAGGGGGAGCAGCAGGCGTTCCTGTAGGGGCGGGCGACACCTGCACTCACACCCCCTGTCTGTAGGCCAGCAGATGAGGGGCTGCGGTGTGCTACCAGCACAGAGGGGGGAAGGCAGGGTTGCTGCTTCCTGTTTTCAGAGAGCTTCATTGTGGAATAGAGAATACACTTGTTAGGATCGGGCAGCTAGTCCGTGACAGACACTGTAGAGGCAGACGTTTTAAAATATATAATTTTATTTACTTCAGAGAGGAAGGGAGAGGGAGATAGAAACATCAATGATGAGAGAGAATCACTGATCGGCTGCCTTGACCGGGAATAGAACCATGACCTACTGGTTTATAGGTCAACGCTCAACCGCTGAGCCATGCCGGCAGGCTCTAGAGGCAGAATTTTAAGTTAATGCCAGTGGAGTGAGCCGGAAAGTCCTCGTTGGAAGCAACGCTGTTAGAAGCATCTTGGTTAGAAGCCTGAGGGAGCATCTCTGAGCAGCATGGTGGGGGCATGCGCCCTGAGTGGGAACCTGATCGTGGTCTCCCAGGAAGACAGTTATGGGCGTCCCTAATGCTAGCAACTGCCCTTTGCCCGCCTCGGTACCCTTACAGCTGTGGGATTTAGAGTTGACTCCCTGGGTTATGGCTTTGTGCTAATGAACTTGTGTCTTGTAAGCAGTGCAAGGGCTGGGCTTGGCCACACGGGCTATAATTCTGTAGGAACACCACTGACATTTTGTAGTCCTAATTCTGTGTGTAGAACGAGCTGCCTTGTTCCTGTGCTGAACTTAATGACACAGATTGCTTTTCTGTCTCTCCAGTTGCCTTCGTTTTTGTGAGAAGGAGGCTAAGGAAGGAAGCCAGTTATAAAGCCAACAGTAAAACTTAATTCGCAGGCCTTGTGAGCAGCCAGATGACGCACATTTTGTGCGGCTTTCGGTTTATTCTGTGACCCGATGGGACGGTAACATGCTTATAATATGCAGACGTGAGCCTTTAATAACAAAGCTCTCTCTTTTAAAGAGACTGGTTCTAACACACGTATTCCTGGAGCATTTTCTCCATGTTTATTTTCTCTCTGTGCGCTTTCTCTGAATTTTATGGACGTTGTCTTGCTTTGCTGCGTGACCCAGAGAAGACCATCTCAGCAGATGCTGCTGTGGAGCCGTGGCTGTGGCTGAGAGCAGGTTATCATCTCAACTGCCAATGGCCCCGATGAAAACTGTATTCTGCACTCATGAAACTCATGTTTGGTCTGTGCGGTTAGAAGTGTGCTAATTTGGAAATCTATACCAATAGAAGGGTGATATGCTAATTAGACCAGATAGGCCAGATGTCTTCCAGACGTCCTTTCAAATGTCCTTCTGGACAAAGCCATGGTGGCAGAGGCCAAGGCAGAGGCCGTTAGGGATGATCAGGCCAGCAGGGGAGAGCAGTTAGGGGCAATCAGGCTGACAGGGGAGAGCAGTTAGGGGTGATCAGGCCAGCAGGGGAGAGCAGTTAGGAGCGATCAGGCCAGCAGGGGAGAGCAGTTAGGGGTGATCAGGCAGGCAGGCAGGTGAGCAGTTAGGAGTCAGTGGTCCCAGATTACAAGAGGGATCCTGTATTGGAGAGGGTACAGGCTGGGCTGAGGGACGCCCCTGCCCCCGCTGTGCACGAATTTTGTGCACTGGACCTCTAGTTATGTAAAAATTATGCTGCCCTTTGATGACATTAGGTGTGATGAATAGTGTGACACATCTTCTCATGTGTTTCCTACATCTGCACTGGGCATCAGGGTCTATTTCACTGGCCGGTGTGGGGACCCGTTCGCTGTTATAGCGGCAGATGGTGGTGTCATCATTGACTTGGCATTTGAATGGGATGAGCTACAGCTCAAAAATGATGCGATTGAGGTCAGTGAAAAGTTCGTCTCCCTTTAGAGATGAAAAATGGAAGTCACTTTACAAAAACTCAGTTTCACCCGGAACTTGTAAAAAATCATCTCAGGACCCTTGCCGTTTTGGCTCATGCAGGAGGCAACCAGTCCTATGTTTCTCACATCGATGTTTCTCTCTGTCTTGCCCTCTCTCTTCTCTCCGTAAAAACCAATGGAAAAATATCCTTGGGTGAGGAATAACAACAGAAAGAAAACAAAAAAGAAAGGAAATTTATCTTGAGGACAGAAGTCGTCTGACCATGCGTGGCAGCATTGTCCCTGCACCATCCTCATCTCAGGTGGTCTCCACGGTCCTCCGAGCTATGGCACTTTGCGGCTTATCTGCTGAGATGTCCCCACTGTGTGCCATTGCGCCTGGGTGGCGGTGTTGGGTCTGTGGCAAAGGTGTTTATTCTCTCGGCTCTGTGCAAGCAGACAGCTGCTTAAATAAGCTACTGACTTCTGGTCAGTATCTCGCTGTGGTGGCTTTGGTTTGCTTAATCCGGTTGCAAAGCACTTTGCTGTCCCATGTTCTCTCATACTATGTCATGCCTATGTCATGCCTATGTCATATCCACAGTGTCTTGCCCTGGATTTGGAAAAGGAGGAAGCGTGACTTAGGGTGGCAAGTAATGTTTTTGGAAGCCTGGAGCAAACCTAGGTTTCAGACCTTCTTGCCTTGCATTTTAAAGTTTAATTCTTTCTCTCATGTTAATATCCGGGTTCTGACATGCCTAGAAAGCCTTTTCCCGCTCAAAATGCATGTGTACATATTTACCACAGAAGGGATTCCTGGGTAGGCCTGTCATCTGTGTACAGTGGCCATGCTAGTCTTGTCTCTCTCTCTCTCTGTTTTTATTTTTTTAATATATTTTATTGGTTTTTTACAGAGAGGAAGGGAGAGGGATAGAGAACCAGAAACATCGATGAGAGAGAAACATCGATCAGCTGCCTCCTGCACACCTCCTACTGGGGATGTGCCCGCAACCAAGGTACATGCCCTTGACCGGAATCGAACCTGGGACCCTTCAGTCCGCAGGCCGACGCTCTATCCGCTGAGCCAAACCAGTTAGGGCTTGTCTCACTTTTTTAAAAAATATATTTTTATTGATTGTGGAGAGAGGAAGGGAGAGATAGAAACATTAAAGATGAGAGAACATTGTTGGGCTGCCTCGTGCACACCTCACACTGGGATCAAGCCACAACCCGGGCCTGTGTGCATGGGTCGACGCTCAACCATCCAGCTATGCCGGCTGTGATGATTTTCTCGGTACCCTTCCAATTTTAGTGTACGTGCTGCCGAAGTGAGCGCCAAAATTGTATTAAAATTCACTGTATTTTCTTCTAGTATGCTTAGGGTTTTATTCTGAACTTAAAAAAACAAACAAACACCTAAATTGAAATGAAATTTTTATTGTAAGGGGTGTGAACTAGACCGAACTTATTTTTTCCCCCCCGAATGTCTAGAGAGTTGCCTAAAAAACATTTACTAAACATGTCACAGTCTTCCTATCCATTTGAAATGCCATATTTTCCAAAACTAAACAATCACGTATTTTGGTAATAAAAGAAACCTATTCTTTTTTCTATCTTATCCATCTGTTTATTTCCACCTATCATTTTAGTTTTATTTTTTATTTGTTTGGTTAATCCTCATCCAACATAATTTTTTCCGTTGATATTTTGTTGTTCATCCCCACCTGGGCCCGGGCTGGGGAGGAGCCTGCACTGAGGTACATGCCCTTGTCTGGAATTGAACCTGGGGCCTTTGGTCCACAGGCCGATGCTCTATCCACTGAGCCAAACAGGCTAGTGCTTTTCCAGTGACTTTTGCCTGGAAATCAAACCCATAACCCTTCTCTGTGTGTACTGATGTGCTAACCACTTAGCCACCAGCCAGGGCCATTTAAAATTTCTGTGGCTTAAATAGCACATTCAAATATCTGTAGCTTATCCTGATTTTTAAAGTATTTGTTCTTCTCATCCTTTCTCTGTATTTTTCACAACCAAAAATAGGCATGATCATATCTTTCTCAGCAACACTATGTTTATCCTATATAATCCTATATAATAAAAGGGCAATATGCAAATTGATCCTAATGGCGGAATGACCAGAATGACCACAGAACCAATCACTATGAGATGCGCTGACCACCTCTCGGTCTCTTTTCCCGGCTGGTAGGCTCCGATCGCCTGATGGCAGACGGGGAACCGGGGGTGGGTGGCAGGGGATGCTGGTGGCGCCAGACCAAGGCCCCCCGCCCCTCCAGTCGCCCCACACACAGATGGTGACCCTCGGCAGGGGCAGGGCTGGCGAGTGGGCGGGAACAGCCTTCCCCCGGCCGTCAGGCACCGATCATCCAATGGGGAATGGGAAACCAGGGGTGGGTGGCGGCGGGGGGTGGGGCCAGCTGTGGGCAGCTGGGGAAGAGGGCCCTCATCGGAGGTCAGGCCTAGGGATCTCACCTGCGCACAGATTTCATACGCTGGGCCTCGCGTAGGGGTATGTTCGTCAGACTCAGGAATGTGTCAGTCACTCTGTTGTGGATGGTGACTTTCCTTTAAAGCTTCCCTTCATCTTTATACCACATGCGTCATGAAAATCCATCCACTATGTGATTTGTTTACTATAATGAGAGCATGGTGTGACTTGTGAGGTGTTGGTGGTACCTTTCCACCCAGGGTGGGACAGGGTTTTAGCCCCTGATTTGCGCCAAATGGACGAGTGCTGATGGAGGATGGAAGGCAGGGGTTTTGTTTTCGAGTTTCAGATCTGGCAGATGGTTTGCAGGTGTTGTTTATCAGTATGTTTTGTTTGATGATGTTCCTTGCATCTGTGCGATTTGACAGCAAATGACTGAAACTGTTGGAGCTTCAGTCTTCTCATCTGAACATGGGGACAATAGAGCATTATTTGTTGAGTTGCTGCTAGAATTAAGTGAACTAATTCATGGAAAATGGCTCACCTCTGACACAAAATAAAGATTTAACGCATCTACCGAGTGTTAATTATAACGAGTGACTGTCCTGGTTTAATGGGGGGAGCATCACCCAGGGCTGAACGGTCCCCGGAGGAGGTGGTCACTGACGTGCAGGGGAGGGTGGGAACGGTCGCCCCGCCTCTTCTGATGAGGCACCAGCCCTACAGTTAAAGCCCTGGGTGATCGAGGTGCTTCAGTCGCAGAGAAACGACATCTTTGTTGGACGAGAGCCCGAGAAACCCCTGCTGCACGCTGAGGGGTCATGGGCACCGTTTCCTGGATCACGTATGAACATGTATGAACATGGATGAAACGTCTAACTGGTGCAAGAACGTGAAAGGACAGTTGCTTGTCCCGTGCGCACGCGTGTTGGTGTAAGTGGTTTGGGGTGGACGCAGGTCACCAGGAGAAGTAGGTTGTTGGCTGTGTCCGCTTCTCTCCTCTTTCTCACTGGGACCCTGAGCTCTTGTTTCCTTCGAGGATGTGCGGGCTCTGCATCCTCCTGACTCGGTTTCTCCTCCGCAGACCCACTCCGAAGAGAGGCCGTTCCAGTGCGAGGAATGCAAGGCCCTATTCCGGACCCCGTTTTCCCTGCACAGACACCTGCTCATACACAACAGTAAGTGCGTCAGGCGGGCAGGGCCCCGATGACCTTGTACTTGTCCCCTCTTCCCCCCACCCCACCCCCAGCCAGGCTGGCACAGGAGCACAGCCCCCAGAAGCTGTCTGCTGTGCACACAGGACAGTGATTGGCCTCTCATCTTCCCCCGTCCTTGTTTGCTTTTCCACAGGAAGATCAGCCATCTTATAAGACATTTTATTTTATGCCACTTGCACCATCATTTAGCTTGTATGGAAAACATATCCTGTATCCTGAAAGTTAGCTTTGAAATTTGCCCTAAAACAGGCAGCTCGATGCCTTTTAAATGTAACGATGTACATTCATGACTGCCGAAGGGTGTAGTTGATGGGAGCAGCGGCGGCAGGGGTTTATACACACGCAAACCTCAGCGAGGTGTGGCCCCTCCCGTGAAACATACGTGGAAGGACTAAGGACACAGGGCCGGCTGGGGGTGGGGGGTGATTTCAGGAGCTCACAGGCCTTTGCAGTTGGGGACGGTCAGAGTCACATCGAACGTGACCTCTGAGTTGAGGAACTGAGAGGGTCGGGGCGCAGAGAAGGCGGCACGGACTGGGCTCGCGGTGCGGGGAGCAGCCGGCTCCGCGTTCCCTCCTCCCTGCTCAGCACGCTGCCTCCCACGTCGCCCTTCCCGGGCAGGGGTGCAGGGGTGCAGGGGTGCAGTTTTCCTTCGTTTATTAGCCACACCCACCCCACGGAAGTCCGCCTAGCATCCCACCAAGAGCTGTGTTGAGGGAACCCCCGGAACACACAGCCACACCGCCGAGGGCATCGCTACACTGTTGAGCAAGTGTGACCGTGCAGCTGGAGGGCAAAGTGGGGGCGCTGTCCGGTGTAAGTGACCAGAGGCTGCCCGCACCACGGCCCCTGATACGGAAGGAAGAAAGGTGCAGCTAGGACAGTTTCTGGCTTCTAATTGGTTGTTGACTCAGTAGAACATCCTCCTCAGAGGAAGTGTCTGCCGCCGATTGCGTTTTTAATATTTCTGAGGGCAGCGAAGTCGTTGCTCCTTCTTGACAGCTGATTGCACAGATAAGACCGTATCTCGGAAGAAATGTTCTCTGGTCCATGGACGTATCGAGAAGGCAGAATGACAAAGATGTTAAGGCTTCTGTGAAAACGGAGCGTGACGATGGTGACGGAAGGCGTCTTTCCCCGGGACGCGAGGGCTGTGACCGCAGGCCGGCAGCCCCCTTGCTGCTCGGGGGCAGTTCTTAGCAGACGCTCCGCGCGTGTCACGGAACAGCAGGCAATTCCATCCCATCGCCCTGTCGTCGGGTTGGAAAGGATCACTGTTCTGAGTGGGTTTTATTTTTTTAATTTTATTTTTTTAAATATGTTTTATTGATTTTTTTACAGAGAAGAAGGAAGGGAGAGGGATAGAGAGTTAGAAACATCGATGAGAGAGAAACATCGATCAGCTGCCTCCTGCACACCCCCTACTGGGGACGTGCCCACAACCCAGGTACACGCCCTTGACCGGGATCGAACCTGGGACCCTTCAGTCCACAGGCCGACGCTCTATCCACTGAGCTAAACCAGTTAGGGTGAGATGAGTGGGTTTTAGAACAAGTTCTTACACACGGGAGCCTCGTTCATACTCTGAAGACTTGGAGCCGTGACCTCAGACTCAGGAAATTTTGCTTTGGATGCATGAAGTTTTATTTATTATTTTTTAGCATATAGCCCTAACCAGTTTGGCTCAGTGGATAGAGCATTGGCCTGCGGACTGAAGGGTTCCAGGTTCGATTCCGGTCAAGGGCATGTACCTTGGTTGCGGGCACATCCCCAGTAGGAGGTGTGCAGGAGGCAGCTGATCGATGTTTCTCTTTCATCGATGTTTCTAACTCTATCCCTCTCCCTTCCTCTCTATAAAAAATCAATAACATATATTAATATATATATATATAATTTTTATTGATTTCAGAGAGGAAGGGAGAGAGAGAGATAGAAACATCAATGATGAGAAAGAATCATGGATCGGCTGCCTTCTGCAGGTCCCCCTACACCGGGGATTGAGGCCACAACCCAGGCCTGTGCCCTGACCGGGAACTGAGCTGTGACCTCCTGGTTCATAAGTCGTCCCTCAACCGCTGAGCCAGGCCGGCCGGGCTGAAGTTTTATTTTTAACAGCAGCAAGGAATTCTCAGGAGAAGGAATCGAATACGTTTGACTTCATGCTGTTGGTTCTGATCAGTCTGAGGCAGAGGATTGAGGTGACCGAGGCCGGGCCGTGCCTGTGTGTTTAATATCAAGTTGATCGGCACGTTGATCAGGGGGTTTATGACGCTGCATCAAGACATGTGGTTAGAAAGATCGACTCTGGAATTGGGCGAGGAAACGAGTGATTTAAGGAGGATGGGAAACTGAAGGAGGTGCAAAGGGAGGACCAAAGACCAGACCGTGCCCTACACAGCAGGACCCTGAGAACCTGTTTAATGTCACCCCGTGGAGGTGATGATTGGACACTGACGTCCGCTCACGATACGAGGAAAACTTGCCATAATTATTTTGGAAATTATTGCCATTTTTTAATATTCTGAAAGCCGAAAGACAGGCTACTAGCCAGCTTCTTGGTTTTAAAATGGGGAGCAGGGGAGAAGAATTGGATAAATTGAAGGCAAGGAAATCTGGTAAAATCAGATAAAATCTCATACCAGAATTTCATTTATTTATTTTGTTAAAATATATTTTATTGATTTTCTACAGAGAGGAAGGGAGAGGGACAGAGAGTTAGAAACATCAATGAGAGAGAAACACCGATCAGCTGCCTCCTGCACACCCCCTACTGGAGATGTGCCCGCAACCAAGGCACATGCCCTTGACCGGAATCGAACCTGGGACCCTTGAGTCCGCAGGCCGACGCGCTAATTCACTGAGCCACCCGGGCAGGGCTCACACCAGAATTTTAAAATTCTGATACACTTCAAAGCCAAGAAACGCGGAATGAAACCGCGAGGAGGAAGGTGGCGCGCGGCGAGCTTTTGTGCAGGGTCACACATGTTGCTTCTCTTGACAGTTTAATGAAAATGCTTGGATAGGAGCGATCTTGGAGGATTTGCTTTTTAATTTCTTTCGGTGCCTGACTGAGATCTGGCATAATTAACACTGGTAACCTCATGTCAACTCATCCTTCATTTTGCTCTCCCTGGTCCTGTATTTTACACAAAAGAAATGTTCAGCTCTATCTACAGAGACGCATAGAGACAAACTAGGTCGCACAGCATCCCCCACGACATAGAGGCACAGAGCAACTGCAGGCAGAGCGCTCAGAATCCACCCCGTCCTGCATGGCCCCCATGTCACTTGGTCTCAAACACCAGCTTTCAACAGGCCTCAGAGGCTGAACAGCCGGCTTTCTGACGGGAATCTCAGAGGGAGGCGGCTTGCCTTCTCCCCTTTCTCTGTCCCTTCCCTTTGTCCCTCAGTGTGCCGCGAAGGGTCCCGAGGGCCTCAGGTCTGACGGGACGCTGGCTGTGATGGAGGGCGGCGGGTGGGGCTGAGGCCATCTCTCTCCGAGACGCAGAGAGTTGCCTGTGTTGTTGTCCCAGCGAACGTGTGAATCTGTGCCAGTGCCCTTGCTCTCCGAAGAGGGAGCAGGTGTCCAGGGCTGGTCGGTCTCACACGCATAGGCCATGTGCATGTATGACTTCCCGAGGGCCGCGCTGCCTTCTGCTGGGGCTCACTCCCCGCTTAGACTGTCGGAAATGGGCACCGCGAGCCCGACGTGTGTGCCAGGAAGGGCTGAGAGATGGCGTTCAGTGAACTTTAAAAAGTGCCGAGAGCTCCCTAAGCTGTTTCCCCTGCAGCCGAGGCTGCGAATGAAGGCAGGCACCCGGGGCTCTAGAGTATAAGCCGGGAGTTGCTGCTCTAGGCTCCCCTGCCCCCCCCCCCAGACTGTCTGAGAGCCTGGGTGAGACCCCTCCCCCAGCAACTTCATGCCCACCAAGGACCACCGTGGGGGCTCCCGTCCACATACCTGAGACCAAGCCCCAGAGCCGGTGCTGAGGCAGCCAGGGGGATCGAGGCCCCGTCCCGGGATGGGACGGCTGCTCTCGCCACTCTGTGTCCCTCAGGCCCTCACCCCCCAGCTGGCTGCCGGTGACCAGGCCCGCCTGTACCCCGTCCCTGGAGGCCGTGTGGCTCGTTGTGGGATTGAGGGGTGTCCAACGCATCTCCTCTCCATGACAGAGGCCTCTTGTCGCCACAAGACTCTACTTCGCTCAAACCCCAGCCCTCGAAACTTATTTTAAAACAAGTTGATGGAGCCTCAGGAAATGAGTTCAATGCCCACATGTTCCAGGTGCCGAGGCCGAGGGTATGAGAGGTACAGGGCTTCCCTGGCCGCACAGAGATTCGGCAGAGGAGGCACCCAACGCGTTGTGACCCGTTCCCCTTCGTGGTGGGACACGTGGTCAGAGCCTGAAGCCAGCCCGTGGGGGTCCAGCCCAGCAGGCGTGTGGGGGCCGCTGGCGGGACCCCCTGTGGCGCCTCATTTTCCTCTCGGGTGACCTCCTTTTCCAAGGTGAGAGGACCTTCAAGTGCCACCACTGCGACGCGACCTTCAAGAGGAAGGACACGCTGAACGTGCACGTGCAGGTGGTGCACGAGCGCCACAAGAAGTACCGCTGCGAGCTGTGCAGCAAGGCCTTCGTCACGCCCTCCGTGCTGCGCAGCCACAAGAAGGTCAGGCCCGTGGGGCTCCGTTCCCCGGCCGCGCGGGGGGCGGCTGGCAGGTGGGGCGGCCGAGGGGCCTGGACAGTAACCCGCGGGGCCATTTCCAAGTTCCCACGAACGCACGCACGGCTCTGAGCGGGTGTGGAGCCAGTGGGGACGCGCGTGACCCATGGTGTAACGTCTCCTTGTGAGAGTAAACCACTCTAATGAGGCGTAAGCCAGGACGAAAGGGTTTGCGCTTCATCGTCGTTGCCTGTTTCTCTGGATTTACCCTCACCTCTTTGGATGCCCGCCCCTCCCCCCCCCATGTAGACACACACGGGAGAGAAGGAGAAGACCTGCCCGTACTGCGGCCAGAAGTTCGCCAGCAGCGGGACGCTCCGCGTGCACATCCGCAGCCACACAGGTGAGCGGGCGCCGGGGTGGGAGGCGCGTCCGGGACCAGGGCCTCCTAACGCCGCAGAACGCCTCCGGAGGACAGTCCTCCTCGCCTGCCTTCCCTCCTTAAAGTTCTGTAAAATCCGCTCTCTTATTCTAGGGAACTTCTGAATCAGTTGCCTTTCTCAAACCGAGTTAAATACCGAGCGAGGACATAATCCGCTCGCTGTGTGGTTGGATGTGACCGATGTGATGCGCACACTGTCGGGGGGACAGAGGAGGGAGCGGACGGCTTCCTGTGGAGGCCGGGGGCCCCCTCCTAAAGCCCCTCCTGTCAACCTCGGGAAGTGGCGTTTCCTCGAAGGCCCTGTCCCGGGGGACCTCACATCCCTCCCCGACATGTCCCCTCCGTCACGTTCAAATCCCTCGGTGGGGCGGCACTGAGGTCTTCCCCCCCGTGTGGCTCAGACACGCACACGGACCAGGGGGAGCAGTGGGCTCCCTAGCCAGCAGGTCTTCCCGTGCTCATGCCAGCACCGGCCTCACCCGGCGCCTCTGCGGTCCGGCACGTGGCAAGGTCCAAGTCCCCTCCATCCTGAGTTTGCCTTATTCCTCTAATGCCTGTATTTGGTAAAATCAACGCCTTCCCCCGCCCCCTCCTCTCCTTCCTTCTTTTCTTCCTTCCTTTCTCTTTAAACGACAGCCTCGCTGGTTTTATATAAAAAAACATGTGTTTGCTAAATACGATGTCTGAATGGCCATAGTTGTGGTCACTTTGTGTCGAGGACAAACGGCTCCCCGGGAAAAGCCGCCAGTTCTGCCCCTCGAGGCTGTGCCTTCTCGCTGAGCCGCCCACGTGGGTCCCCATGCGTCCCTGGTCCCAGGGGTGCCCACTTCCACTTTACCCGGAGAGCAGTAGAGGCCCATCTATTGCGTGTGACGAGGTTGACCCTGAGGAACAGCATAGCCTGGAGCAGCGGGTAGCGAGCAGCTGGATAGCGGTTCTGGCCTCCACCTGGGGGGGGGTCTCATCCAGCAGCGACCAGGAGGCCCCCACTGTCCGTCACATGGACGTCGCTCCCAGTTACCACGTGGCACTTTGTTCATCTCTTCACCTCGGCACTCAGGCTGCAGAGGCCACGCGGGTGGGGCAGGTTCACCTCAGGTGGATGGAGGGAGGAAGCTCCTCGAACAGGACCCAGGGGGCCTTTCTCAGCCGGCTGGCCGGTTCCCAAGGCCACACTCACTTCCTGTCACTGAACCTGAGGCTCAGACAGCAAATGGCCCGGCCAATCCAGGGGATACGGTAATGACCTACCTAGTCAAGGAAGTAGGATCCAAGTGTGGTCCCTTCTTTTTTGCCACTCAGCCGCTATAATGAACACAGGAAGCATGGCTGGGGTGGCTCAGTGGTTGGGTGTCGACCTATGAACCAGGCAGGAGGTTATGGTTCGATTCCTGGTTGGGGCACCTGAGGTTACGGGCTTGATCCCAGAAGGGGGCGTGCAAGAGGCAGCCAATCAATGATTCTCATCATTGATGTTTCCATCTCTCCCTCTTCCTTCATCTCTGAAATCAATAACTATTTATTAAAAAAATAACACAAGAGTTATAAGATGCTGGAAGTTCTCCGGTGTAAACGATGAGGAATGAAATTCTAAAGGTTTAACATTATTTTAGTCATTTGAAAGTTTTATGCTTTAGAGTCAAGTGAAAGGTGCTCTGAGGTTTTTTATTTTCACATTCCTGTGTTCATTTGCTCCTGAGCCACCTTATAGGGGCCATAGCGTACAGAGAACACGATGGCTAAATGCAGTTTCACCAGATTGCTTTTTTTTGTTTTTTAAAGAGTTTTATTTTTTAGAGCAATTTTAGGGTCACAGTAAAATGAAGGGAAGGCACAGAGATTTGCTCATCCACCTCCTCCCCCGACACAGCTCCCTGCCATCCACAGCCCCAGCCGGAGGGCGTGACTGTTACAGTCCACGAACCTATGCCGACACCTTATTAATCCCCGGAGCCCAGCGTCTACTAGGGCTCCCTCCTGCTGTTGGACATCCTGTGGGTTCCGGCAAATGGTAACGGCAGGTGCCCGGGCTTGGAGTTTTACACTGAGTAGTTTCACTGCCCCAAAGCCCTCTGCTCTCTCCTGTTCACTCCCAACTCACCCCAGCAACCACCGAGCCCCCCCCGTTTCCCCCCCGAATGCCACCCCGCTGGCTGGGCTGCGTTGTTGCCCCCAGGAAGTGGTTATCAGCGATGGCCTTTCAGCGAGGTGGTGGGCGTTGAACACTGAGGTTTTCATGCAGGTCGCCGTCTTCTCTCCGTCCCCTCGTTGTGTGGAAAGAGTTGGTTTCATTATGTTGTTGTATTCAAACCATCATCAGCATTTCGGGAAGCGGATTCTCTCTCGTAACCTCAGCCCGGTTTTATGGCGGGAGATACGGCTGCAGCCTCGGGCTCCTCCTTCCGTTTGCTGGCGTCATGCGTCACTCCCTGTATCGTGTGTAGGTGTGGGGTGTGCCTACCTCATGTTCACTTTCTCAGACCGCCCTCACTCTATCGCAGCGGTTCTCAACCTGTGGGTCGCGACCCCTTTGGGGGTCGAACGACCCTTTCACGGGGGTCGCCTAAGACCATCCTGCAGATCAGATACTTACATGATGGTTCATAACAGCAGCAACATTACGGTTATGAAGTAGCAACAAAAATAATTTCATGGTTGGGGGTCACCCCAACGTGAGGAAGGGTTGTGGCATGAGGAAGGTTGAGAACCACTGCTCTATTGGCTCAGACTAGCGGCCATTCCCTAAGACGGTGATAACTTAGCTATTGAGTCCTTCTGGGAGGAATCTTAGTATTTTTTTCTCTGTTTAAAAACCTTTTAAAAAATGCCTCTGGTTTAAAAACCTTTTTAAAAATGCATCTGGTTCTTCACATTTTGATTGGCTTTATCCTTTGCTGCCTCCGCTAACCAGCCAAGTGTATCAGCTGTTCCATTGTTTCACCTGTCTTCTCTGTCCCTCCGCCCATTCCCATTCCCATCCTTCGGTACTGCTGGGGCAAAATCTGACAAAACTTTGGTTTTTCCATTAACTTTGAAAATACTATTTTTCATAAACTTTGTATCTATCTTCTAAAGTGTACTCATTCTTCAGAATTAGGTGATTTGAATAAGGACGCGTGCAGCAAGTGTGCACCAGACGTTTGCTTTTATACATCACTAGGGGCCCAGTGCACAAAAATTTGTGCACTCGGGGTGGAGGGAGTCCCTCAGCCCGGCCTTTGCCCTCTCACAGTCTGGGACCCCTCAGTGGATGTCCTATGATGGCCCCAGTCTGCCAGGCGCCTTTTGTGTGTGTGTGTGTGTGTATGTGTGTGTGTTGCCACTGGGGACCTGCCCCCAGCCGCATCTGAGGCTCGGAGCAGTCCTCCTGTGTGTGTCTACCTGCTGGGGACCTGCCCCCAGGCACACCATGGAGGCTTGGAGCAGGCACCCCCTCTATGTTGATCTCTCAGACTCTTGCCCTCCCCTGCATGTTGTTCTCTTTTTTGAGCTGTGGCCAGGGCTGGGTGCTGCCTGCC
>PVJC01035687.1:0-12672 GCA_004026665.1 Murina feae
CCATCCTCACGTTCACTCTGCATGAGCCCCAGGGGCCTCTTTGCTGTTCCTTGAACAAACTGGACATGTTCTCCCACAAGCCCTTTGTACCAGCTATTCTTTCTGCCTAGAACAAGGTTACCAGACGTCCCGCTTTCGGCAGGACAGTCCCGATTTTTAACAATTTGTCCCGCGTCCTGTGGCATTTTAAAAAAGTCCCGATTTTTGGAAAGAGACATATGTACTACTCTTTGTAATATTTTAAGTAATAATAATAAAAAAGACGCCCCCCCAGTCAATGGTGTCCCACTTTACCAATGTTAAAATCTGGTCACCTTAGCCTAGAATGATCTCTCTCTCTCTCTCCCTAGATATCTGCACTGCTTGCTAGCACCTCATTTATGTCCTTATCCAAAGGTCCTCTTCTCAGAGAAGTTTGCCCTGGCTACACTATTTGAAATTGCATCCCCCCCACCCCCCATAACCAGAACTTCCTTTCTCCTTTCTCTACTTTATTTTTCTCCATAACGCTTACTGTCTTTTAACATACCATATATTTTAATTATTTGTAAAGATATATTTTTATTGATTTCAGAGAGAAAGGGAGAGGAAGAGAGAGAATCATCAATGATGAGAATCATTGATCAGCTGCCTCCTGCACGCCCCCTACTGGGGATGGAGGCCACGACCTGGGCATGTGCCCTTGACCAGAATCAAACCCAGGACCCTTCAGTTCATAGGCTGACACTCTATCCACTGAACCAAACCAGCTAGGGTGAAGATATACTCCTTTTTTATCTGACTTCTAAGGTCTTTCTAAACTTGATCATGTCTACCAGACCTAGCCATCCAAGGTAGATGGTCAACATTCTAATGCACCTTCCCCTGACAACTGCAGGAAATTGACTTTCATTCCCACTGCTGAACCTCACTCTGCTGGCACCTCCCATCACATCTTGCTTCTAATCTCTGAATTCATTTGCACAGAAGGTAAACTGAAGACTAATTTTCAAAAGGTGATGTATGTTTTTTAAAAAGTGTTTCTTAACCCCTTTTCTAAATGAGAAAGGAATCAGACTAAGCTGAATCAGCTAAGCGAGGCTATCTACTAACCTAGAGCTATTCGGTATACCTCTGTTCCTCTGCTCTGTGTTTCTGTTTTGGGTTAAATAATATCCCATTGGCTATTTTTTTTAGAAATTTAAACTCTTATTCTAAAATAAAAAGTCATCTCCCTACCCCCACCCCCACCCCGAAATCTGTTCTTATTTGATAACAGCTTAATTGGTTATGCATATACACTGATATAGTCATCTACTCTAGCTGCCATAACAAAATACCATAGACTTAGTGGCTTAAACAACAAAAATGTGTTTTCTCACAGTTCTGGAAGCTAGAAGTCCCAGTTCAAGGCGTTGGCCAATTCTGTTCCTGGTACAAGCTCTCTTCTTGACTTGCAAACAACTGCCTTCTTGCTGCATCCTCACATAACATACAGAGAGCAAGATCGCTGGTGTTTCTTCTTCTTCTGTTAAAGATACCACTCCTTAAAAGATTAGGGCACCACTGATCATATTAGGGCACCACTGTTATGACCTCACTTTACCTTTATTACCTCAATGTAGACCTTATCTCCAAGTACAGTCACAATGGGGGCTCAGGGCTTCAACATATGAATTAAGGAGCACAATTGAGTCTATAACAACTGGTTCAACACTAAAATGGACTGTTTCGTATTTTAGTAAATTAGCATGTTATCAGAGATATATGTGGGGAGCATGTATCTACCTACAAATATATGCATACTTTTAAAACTAGCCAAGAGATGAAGTGAACAGGTTGTTTTGGAATTGGTGGGGATGGTGCACAGAATGCATTTGGAGGAGGAAGAATAGAATGTTATGGAGGAATGGGGGAAATATGCTGATGGAATAAGAAAGGAGGAGCAGCAGCACCCTATACTGGCAGTCTTTAACTAGCAGAGTATTCAGTTTCTAGTAAAGTCTTGCATCAAAGCAAATAAATTCCACAGGATTGAGTAAGCTTCTTTGAATCCTAACTCCTCCCCATAATCATTAGGGCAAAGTGATTTGCTCTGCCTGGCAGGCTGGAATATGAGCATTGGCCTAAGCTGGCCCATTCTGATTTCAGGCTCACAGGAGCATGGCAACTATGTCCCTTTACCTCATTCTATAGTAGTATTGGCCAAAGAAGCATTGAAATGATTTTGATGGTGCCCGGCCAGTGGTTGAGCATTGACCCATGAACCGAGAGGTTACCAGTTTGATTTCTAGTGAGGGCACATGCCCAGGTTTTGACTCAATCCCCAGTAGGGGCTTGCAGGAGGCAGCCAATACATGTTTCTCTCTCATTGATGTTTCTATCTCTCTATCCTTCTCTTTTCCTCTCTCTCTAAAATCAATAAAAACATATTTAAAAAATAAATGCTTTTGATGGTGATGATTATAGAGAAAATGGAATATAAATGGCTACTGACAAGTTTCATTGTAACAACTTTTATAACCCCATCATTAAATAGATAAATATCTTCATATTCCTAAACAAGAGATAATCACATGTCTAAAGTTTCTTCACACCTCACTTATTTTGTTAAAATGCTATTCTCATTTATTCTCCGTCTTTCTACCCTGGGTGTACATTGGTTACTATGGAAACATTGGGATACCATATTTGAACATATCAACATTTCCAAGTTCTTTTATACCAATTTATAATGAAGCCAATTTATATCAGAGTATTAGTGAAGGGAGTTGTTGCTGGGGGTTATAAGTGAATTCAAGTCAAAATGAAATGTGTGGCACCGGTAGACAAACATAGGCCTCACTTAGCACCACAGAAGGGGTAAGGTTCTTTTCATTTGCTCACTCCATGTATCAGAATCTTAACTATAGTTATTAACGAGGCTATCTTAATCGGTTTGTGCTGCTGTAACAAAATACCATAAACTAGAGGCTTATAAACAACAAACATTTATTTCTCACAGGTCTGGAAGCTAGCAAGTCCAAGATCATGGTGCCAACATATTTGGTGTCTGGAGAGAAACTGCTTCCTAGATAGCTGACATCTTTTCAATGTGTTCTCACATGGCAGAAAGAGCAAGGGAATTACCTGGGGTCTCTTTTATAAGGGAAATAATCTTATTCATGAAGGCTTCATCCTCATAATCTAAGAACCTTCCAAAGCAACATTGCCTAACATCACAACCTTGGAGGTTAGGATTCAACATACAAATTTGTGGGGAACACAAACATTCAGTCTATAACAGACATTTAGTAAGTGAAGATATTTATATATAACAACATCAACATAGTTTTTTTTCCATTTATTGCTGTAATTATTATTTATTTATAAATAATTTTTAATTTGTTTCATTTCCATTTTAACCCAAGAGTTTTTCATTTTTTTAAATATATGTCTTTATTGATTTTAGAGACGAAGGGAAAAATAGAAACACTAATGGTGAGAGAGAAGCATTGGTTGGCTACCTCGTCATGCATGTTCCATGAGCCTGAAACCTGGGCATGTGCCTGACTGGGAGTTGAATTGTGACCTCCTGGTTCATAGGTCAATGTTCAACTGCTGAGCCATGCCAGTTGGACAACCCTAGAGTTTTTAGGTAACTCATTTTAAATTTTCAAATGGCCACATTTCCTCCTATGGTTCTATTTTTTTTGTTGTCTTTTATTATGTTACTAGGGGCCCGGTGCATGAAATTTGTGCACTGGGGGGGGGGTTTCCCTCAGCCCAGCCTGCCCCCTCTCACATATTGGGAACCCTCAGGGGATGCCTTACTGATGGCTTAGGCCCGCTCCCTGCTCCCCTTGGGGAGCAGGCCTAAGGCCCAGTCTGGCCTCCCTTTGTGGGAGACACCAGCCCCATCAGCCCGCTGCTGCAGCCACTGCCAGTCACTGCAGCCACCAAGGTGTTTTCATCAACACGGACTTCAGTCCCTTCACCATGAATGACAACTTTCTTTAGGCATTTCCAAGACATGTCTTTCATAAGATATGACATTTCTTTCTTTTTTTTAATCCTCACCTGAGGATATGTTTCCATTGATTTTTAGAGAATGTGGAAGAGAAGGGAAAAACAGAGAGAAACATCACAGTGAGAGGAACACTTTGATTGGTTGCCACTTGCATATGCCCTGACCTGGGCCCCGGCCAGGGAGGAGCCTACAATCTAGGTACATGCCCTTGGTCAGAATTGAACCCAGACCCTGCAGTCAGCAGGCTGAGGCATTATGCACTGAGCCAAACCGGCTAGGGCAGGATATGACATTTCTCAGCCCTCCAATAGTGGACCTTCATTTTTTTTCTCAGGAGTGTGGTGGAAAAACCATAGATCACCTTTTTGGATTCTTATTATCAAGTTACTAAGAATATTACCAGTGGCATACAGGGAGCTTAGCCAATGAGCATTAAGAAAAGGTGTTTCCTCTGTAGTTCACTCTGATCACCGGCTCCACCCCTGCCTCTCCAATCCCAGCTCCACCCCTACCCAGGCCTGTAACCTCTGGCAAAGGCCTCTGGCCTGGGCAGGGGATTCCCAGCCCCTTCTGATCTCCTGTTCTGCCCCTTGGGCCCCCCACTTCCCCCACCACCTGCCTGGCTAACTGGCCTGACCACTTCAGTGGCAGGGCTGAGCCAGACTGGGCGCCACCATCTTCTGGCTAACTTCCTACCTTGTAAGATGGAGGCATTATTATTATCATTTTTTCCTCTACCTCTTCTCACCCCACCTCCCAACCTATATTCTTTTCTCCACACCTCTATTTTCATACTCATGCAAACGATCATCTTGTCAAGCTTCCTATCTGGTCTCCCTATTTCAATTCTTCCCCCTCTTAACACTCCACAGAATAGCCAAAGTAATCTCTTATGAATATGAATCAATTTATGCTTCTGTCAATGGCAGACAACCTTCTTTCAGAGTAACCATTCCATTGAGAACAAGTATACAAGCTGAACAATACATTAAAAAAAAAGTTTAGTCCGGCAGGTGTGGCTCATCTGGTTGAGAGTTATCCCATGCACCAAGAGGTCACTGGTTCCATTCCCAGTCAGGGCACATGCCCAGGCTGTGGGCTCAATCCCCAATAAGGGCTGTGCATAAGGCAGCCGAATGGATGTTTCTCTCTCATCCATGTTTCTATTGCTCTCTCCCTCTCCCATCCTCTCTCTCTAAAATCAATAGAAATATTTGTAAAATGTTTTTGTCCCATTGAAGGGCCACCTAGGTAGGAAGAAATTGAGAGGCCAAGATTGTGGAGAATCTAGAGAGAGATAAATCAGACATCTGGCAGCCATTTTGCTTTTAAGGCATGTGCCAGTTTGAAAGCTGTTGATCAAGAAGCTAAGAACCTGAGCAGAAAATAGTGGCTCAGAAACTGAGTAGAGCTTAGAAATCTCGTGGAACTGATGGGGGAGGAGAATGATGTTGAGTGTCCACAAACGAAGAGGAACCCTGGTAAAAAACACAAAATTTCAGCTGAAGGGCCATAACCTAGAAAAAGAGAGAATGGGAAACAGACTAGATCTCATAAAGAATAAAGCCCAGTCCTAGCCAGTTTTGCTCAATGGCTGGAGCATTGGCCCATAGGCTGAAGGATCCTAGGTTAGATTCCAGTCAAGGGGATGTAACCTGGTTGCAGGCTCAATCCCTGGCCCTGGTTGGGGCATGTGCAGGAGGCAACCAATGGATTGTCTCTCTCACATCCCTTCCACTGTATCTAAAAATCAATGGAAAAAATAACAATTGCGTGAGGATTCACAAAAAGAAAAAGAAAAATCAATGGGAAAAATATCCTTAGGGTGAGGACTAACAAAACAAAAACTAAACAAAACAAAAAGAATGAAGCCAGTCTCAATTTCTAATCAGATTAAGGTGATCTATTCTTATATTGAGTGCTTGTCAAGAGTAAAAAAAATGATAATAATAAATTCTCCCTGGAGGAAGATAGCATCAACAAATACCTCAAATTACCTCTTCATCTTTTATATGGTATCCAACACTCATAATGATGCATGCAAAATGACAACCATTGTCTAGAAATCAAGAAAAAAATAGGCAATAGACCCACAGAAGATCCAGATATTAGAGCTCTAAGATATAGTCTTTAAAACAATCATAATTAGCCCTAGCTGGTTTGGCTCAGTGGCTAGAGTGTTGGCCTGCTGACTGAAGGGTCCCAGGTTTGATTCCAGTCAAGAGCACATGCCCGGGTTCAAACCCCAGTAGGGGGCATGCAGGAGGCAGCCAATCAATGATTCTCTCTCATCTTTCTCCCTCTTCCTTTCCCTCTGAAATCAATAAAAACATCTAAATGCACAGCATTTTTTAAAAAGTTCTTTTAAAAATAATCATAATATATGCATAAAATTAAATGACATAATGGAAAATTACAACTACAGAAGATTGTTTACATATAAGAGAATTATATTAAGAAAAATGGGAGCCAGGTTTTTCACTATTAATCCATTGAGAGAGCCTGGAAACAACAATACCCTTGTCTTAGTCAGTTCAGGCGGCTACAACAAAATGCCATAGAGTGGGTGGCTTAAACAAAAGAAATTTATTTCTCCTGGTTCTGAAGGCTAGGAATCTTAGATCAAGGTGCCAGCATGGTTAGGTTTGATAAGAGGTTTCTTTCTGATTTATAGATAACTACCTTCTCACTGTATCCTCATATAGTGGAGAGAGTTCTAGTCTCTTCCTCTTTTTATAAGGGCACTTATCCTATTATGGGGGCCCCATCTTCATGTCCTCATCTAAATCTAATTACCTCCCAAATACCTCATTTCCAAATACCATGACATTGGGGAATAGGGCTTCCACCTATGAATTTTGTGGGGACACAAACACTCAGTCCATAACAACCCTAATGCCATTGAACCTGTCTAGCACCCACATCTTGGTTTCTAAAATACTATTCTCCACTAAAAGGAAGCAGAGCTCCTTGAATAAAAGGCTAATTCTGGGACTGGGGCAAAGAAAGTATAAACTGAGTTTGAAATTTTTTTTGTCCTTACAAGTAAAGAAAGGCTCAAGAATAATGGGGAAATATCAAAAGAACAAAGAAGCCAACGCAAAAGAGCTCCCACTGGCTAAATTTTAGCATCACAGTAAGTGATAGTAATAGATTAACACTCATTAAATACAGTAGGAAGTCATGAGTCCATACTGACATGAATGAATGAGAAGTCTGATGAGAAACTGGGGATAGAGATAGATGGATAGATAGATAGACAGAAAGATAGAGTTTCAAATATATCTCTCCACAAAGTACTTATTCAGATATACCTCCCCACAAAATACTTATTAATTGCAAAGGGAAAAAGAATAACGTTACACTGAAGAAGCCTAGAAGACACCACCTTAATTCAATAAAAGAACAGAGCATCACTTCTGTTGCCATCCTGCCAAAAGCTTATAAACTGAATATAATTGTGAGGAAACATCAAGTAAACCTAAGTTGTAGGACATTTTGTAAAAAAAAAAATAGACTATAATCTTCAAGTGTCAAAATCATGGAAGTCAATAAAAAACAGAGAAACTATTGCATATTGGAGAACACTAAATAGACATGACAAACAAATGCAGTACTTGGTTCTGAATTTAATTATTTGGCTGTAAAGGACATTATTGCAAAATTGACACAACTTGAATGGAATCTGAGTATTGGATAATAACAATTTACTGGTGTTAATGTTATAATTTGATGGTTATATTGTAGTTTTGCAAGAGAATTCCCTTTGCTTTGTTTTAGGAAATAGACATGAAAATGTTTTAAAATGATAGGGCATCACATCAGTGACTTATTCATAAAAGGTTCAGGATAAAGTTCTTCGTACTGTACTTAAACATTTCTGTAGGTTTGAGATTCTTTAAAGATTTTTTAAAATGTCTTATGGGTTTAAAAACATGATGATTAAAATTCATGACATTAACTGCACATGGCAACAGCTCAATTTACAAGGGAATAAATTGAGTTAAAGTGTTGATAGATCCTTACATTAAGAAGTGGTAAAAGTATTAATTGCAGGTCGGTTTTAATCAAGAAAAGAGGTTGCCGTTTTTAGGTTAACAACTAAAAGAATAATAAAAGAATGTGTTAACTAGTAAACTAAAAAATGGAAAATAGAATAATAAAAAGTCCATCATATTTAGTAACTCACTTCCAAAGAATAAAGCTTGGGAAGGGGGAAAAAACAACTTTACAGTGGAATAAACTGGCAAACATCACCTTAATCAAGGTTTATATGACCAGTAATAAATCATGTTTATAGCATGTACCCTCTAAAATGATGAGGTGAGAAAAGTACTTCATCTCTGTGGAATTATTTCTCAAAACCCAATAACCCAATCTAATCATGAGGAAAACAGCAAATAAACTCAAATTGAAGGACATTCTACAAAATACCTGACAAATTGTGCTCAAAACTGTTAAAGTCAAAGACAGAAAATGGCACAAATCAGAGCATTATAAGGAGACAGGATAATGAAATGCAATGTGGTGCTGTAGATTGGATCCTGAAGCAGAAGAAGAACGTTAATGAAAAGACTAGAGAGGCCAGAATAAAATCTGCAGTTTAGTTAATAATGATGTGGCAATGTTGGTTTCTTAATGTCAACAAATAATAGCATTAAAGTAAAGTGAAATTAAGGAAAATTGAAACTGGGTATATGGAAACCCTCTGTTTAATCTTTGAAACTTTTCTGTAAATCTAACAATATTCCAAAATAAAAAGCTAATTTAAAACAAGCTTCATAAGGACCCATAGATAAAGTGAGCAGATTTATGGTTACCAGAGGAGAGGGGGGATTGGGGGCTGGGTAAAAAAGTGAAGAGATTAAGAACTACAAAATGGCAGCCACAAAACAGTTCCAGGGATGTCTGACCCTTTGCAACAGTATGGATGGACCTGGAGACTATTGTTAGATGAAATAAGCCAGTCAGAAAAATATAGTTATCATATGATCTCACTCATATGTGCAATCTAATGAACAAAATAAACTGACAAACAAAATAGGTTCAGAGACATGGATGCATGGAACAGACTGACAGATCTCAGAGGGGAGGGGGGAAGGGAATGGGAAGAGATTAACCAAAGAGCTTCTATTCATATATGCATAGCCCATGAACACAGACAATAGTGTGGTGAAGGCTTGGTGTGGGGTGGGGGCTGGGTGGAGTGGGGAAGAGGGGCAAAATAGGGGACATCTGTAATACTGTCAATAAAAAATAAACTTAAAAACATTAAGTACAACATAGGAAATATCCTATCTAATAAAAGAGTAATATGCAAATTAGGCACCACTCCATCACAAAGATGGCCGTCCCCATAGCCACAAGATGGCGGCACCCAGTCTGACTCAGCCTCGCCACTGAAGTGGTCAGCCCTGTTAGCCAGGCAGGTGGCAGGGGAAGTGGGGGACCCAAGGGGCAAACAGACGATCAGAAGGGGCTGGGAGTTCCCTGCCCAGGCCAGAGGCCTTCTGCAGAGGTTACAGGCCTAGGTAGGGGTTGAGCTGGGATTGGAGGGGCAGGGGTGGAGCCGGTGATCAGAGTTAACTACAGAGGAAACACCTTTTCTTAATGCTAATTGGCTAAGTTCCCTGTATGCCACTGGTAATATGCTCAGTAATTTGTGTAATAAGAATCCAAAAAGGTGATCTAGGGTTTTTCCACTACACTCCCAGAGAAAAAAAATGAAGGTCCAGTGCTGGAGGGCTAAGAAATGTCATATCCTGCCCTACCCGGTTTGGCTCAATGCATAATGCCTCAGCCTGCTGACTGCAGGGTCTGGGTTCAATCCTGACCAAGGGCATGTACCTAGATTGCAGGCTCTTCCCTGGCTGGGGCCCAGGTCAGGGCTCATGCAGGAGGCAACCAATTGAAGCGTTCTTCTCACTTTAATGTTTCTCTCTGTTTTTCCCTTCTCTTCCACATTCTCTAAAAATCAATGGAAACATATTCTCAGGTGAGGATTAAAAAAAAAGAAAGAAAGAAATGTCATATTCTATGAAAGACATGTCTTGAAAATTCCTAAAGAAAATTGTCATTTTTTCATGGTGAAGGGACTGGAGTCCGTGTTGATGAAAACACCTTGGTGGCTGTGGTTACTGGCAGTGGCTGCGGCAGTGGGGTGGTGAGGTTGGTGGTTTCCCCTAATTAGCCTGGTTGCCTCCCACAAAGGGAGGCCAGACTGTGGCTTAGGCCCGTTCCCCAAGGGGAGCAGGGAGCAGGCCTAAGCTGTCAGTAGGACATCCCCTGAGGGTTCCCAATATGTGAGAGGGGGCACGCTGGGCTGAGGGACACCCCCCAGTGCACGAATTTGGGGGGCCCCTAGTAGTCAATAATATTGTAATTACTATGTAAGGTGCCAGATGGGTACTTGAAATATTGGGAAAAGCACTTTGTAAAATATGAGATTGTCTAACCACTATGCTGTACACCTGAAACTAATACAAAATAATATTGAATATAAACTGTGCTTGAAAGATAAAATTTTTAAAAAGACACTTTTCACATATTTGTAGGAATATTAGAGGAAAAAATACGCTGTTTCACTCCACAATAGACCATAAGCACATTTGTTTTTTTAATTTCTTTCCATTAAAGTTTACATTCAATATTATTTTGTATTAGTTTCAGGTATACATTTGCATTTTGCTGTTGTGTTGCTGTTTTTTGTTATTTAAAAAATATTTTTATTGATTTCAGAGAGGAACGGAGAGGGACAGAGAGAGAGAAACATCAATGATGAGAGAGAATCATTGATCAGCTGCCTCCTGCATGCCCCTCACTGGGTATAGAGCCCACAACCCGGGTATGTGCCCTGACAGGGAATCAAACTTGCTGGTTCATAGGTCGACACTCAATCACTGAGCCACGCCCACCAGGCTGTTGTGTTGTTTTAACTACCTGCCCCAGGTATCCTATGGAGCAGTCAGCTTGACCGTCCTTACACATCCAAACCTTACACATCGTCATATGCATTACCATGATTTATACACAGAAAGGGGGAGGATGGGATTAAGTTATTCTATACGTTTCTCTGCTATTTGTCACATCACAGAACATATCCTAGGGACCTGCCAGGTCAGATCAGGAGCTATAGCTTCACTTGGTTCATAATATTCCATTAAAAAACAAAACAAACTTCATAAATCCAAAAGTAGACAACAAAGGGGAAAAGAAAAATGAAGAATAGATATGACAAATGGGAAACAATATGACACATATAAACCTACATGTGTCAATAATTACATTAAACATAACTGAATTAATTCTTCAGTTAATGAAACAGCCCAATTATATGAAAAATAATAAACCATATACTGCTTGCAAGGGACACATTTTTTAAAATGTAAATAGGCTGCTTTTATTATAATTATGGTTGTTGGCTGAATGAAAACAAACAATAGCTTTAAAAAGTTTCAAATGATAGAAAAACAGTTGGGTAAATTTTGACACAATTTTTGAGTACTCAGGCAATAGACAGGTATTACATTGTTATAAAAATTGCAAATAAAAACTTAACAATGAAATCAAGGAGTTAAAAGGTCGAAAGGGGCCCCAAACACATTCACTATCTTTTAAATTTTAGAAAAATCAGCTGAGAATAGGAAAAAACCAACATCTACACTGTGGGAACCACACCAGGGTCCCTGGATAGTCAAGGCCAATGGGAGCACAGAGGCCTGTTGTCAATACACCAGAATGGCCAAGGCCACTCTGAGCATGAGCCTAATTGAGGGGCCCAAGGCCAAGATACCATGAGCGGGTGCAAGGATACATGGTACACTGTGCCCTTCTGTAAACCAAAGAATTGATGTCACTGTTGGCAACTAGCCTTCTTTATCTCTGGCATAATATACAGGTTATTGACTAGAGAGCAGCTGGGAAGAGAGAGCTTAGAGAAGCAGAGGCAGTAGACATAGAGAATGTAGCATCTATGTGTGCAGGAGAGAGGAAAGTTCAGGTGGACCTGAGAGCTGCTACAATGTTAAGGCTAAGAGCAATCGGAGAGCTCAGGTATGGCTATCATATTAACCAGCCAGTGTGCTGGGAGAATGAATCTCACTATATGAGGCTACAGAGATCAGCCAGTGTGTGCTGGGCAGGGGAGACAGGAGCACCTTAGATACTGCTATGATGTGAGGCGGTGAGTGTAGGGGGCAGCATGCGGCTGCTCAGATAATAGCTGTGGGTACAGAGACTAATGCTGCTTTGTAGAAAAGATATGTATTCACCAGCCAGTGTCCTGCTGCCTGCCTGTATGGATTTTGCTGTGAAGAATTACCTTGTCTGATGGCTATATGGCCACTGGCTTCTGAAATAAAGACTCATTCTTACATACCCACAACTTCTCATGGCTTTTCCATCTGACACCCGGTGTCCAAAGAGATCCAGCCCCAGGCAGGGGGACTCAGACCCAGCACCTGTAACTAGTGAGCAGAGGATAAAGGAGGAACTTGGACTAAATTCCCAACAGTGCAATGGGCAGGCCTCAAGCAGGAACCAGCCCTGACGTAGTCAGGAAGAATTCAGAACAACTCAGAGCAGCAGCGCTCCTGCTGGCTCTGACATATACCATAAGTCTTTTTATTAATTAACTAGGGGCTCGGTGCACAAAAATTTGTGCACTGGGGTGGTGGGGAAGGGGT
>PVJC01035688.1:0-18122 GCA_004026665.1 Murina feae
CATTCCTTGTTCCTCAGATCTGTGATATCCTATCATAGGAGAAATTTACCATATTATGTACGTAGACATAGGTATTTGATTTAGCTCCTGCTAGTATTGTCTCCTAGCTAGCATAAAGCTAAATCTTCAGCAGGCTATTCAATTTTTTTATTAGGCTCACTTCTATTATTATAAAACTAATTCTTTGGTTGCAGGTAGTGAATTCATTACCACCATGATCATAAAGTTATAATTAAATCTGTAGATGATGTTACAGGCAGAAGCGCTGAGAACACAGAGGCTTATTTATAACAAGAAGAAGTATCTATTCCAGTGAGCTTACAGCGCCACCCCTTCCATGATAAAGGAGGTCCAATATAATCACCTGGCATCAGAGGGTTGGTAGTTGCTCTGGAAAATTATGCCACATCCAGGTCAGTGTTGGTATCTGCCATTGGCAGACTGGATACCCAGCAATGATTATGACCAGATCGCCCTTGGTAATGGAAGCCCATGTTTTTAATTCTAGTCATAACCTCAATCCTATTGCCATGGTATTTAGTTCATGGGCACTGAGGTGGCTGGGAAAGATGCTGGTTGACATTCACAGTGAGTAACCTTTGATTAGCATTCTCATGGAAAACAAATATTTTCATAAGTTCATGCCCCCTGAGAGCTCCATTCTTATACTTCCCTGTCATCTACCCTACAGAATAATTTCATCCCAAACCCTGACCATGTGGCCAAATTGTTAGATATTGCACATGAATTAGTATGAAACCTTGTCTCTAGCCACTCTCCTCTCATGCACAATAAAAGACAAGATGCCTGGAGTTCCTTCCACTGAAAGTATTTCTCTTCCCGGCTGCCTTCAGGGCACTCCCTGAAGGAGCTATGAAGCCACAGAAGTCCAGCTGTGACTAGTGCCAGCATATCTTGAGGAACCAACTTAAACCAACATTCTCAGTCAATGGTAGAGGAAACTCACAGTGAGAAGGCAGCATGAGTTGAAGGAGTGGTTGAAATGCATTAGGAATGGTTTCATGAGTCCTTTGTTCATTAAATGTATTAGCCTTCAGAACCTTCTTAAGGCTGACCTTGTTTGTATGCCACTACGACTTAAAGACAAGTGCTTCCATGCCGGCACATCAATTTGTGCCTTTTTGTGATTTGATATATGAAGTCAGCTTGATATATCAAACCAACCATTTTATAATCATGCAACCATGTTCTGTCCCATGACCAGGCAATTAGTCCCTACCAGGGCCCAGTAGCAAATCAGAAGTCGTTTCTTTTTTATTGTTGATACTATTACAGATGTTCCCCATTTCCCTCCACATTGCCCACTTCCACCCTGTCTCAGTCCCAGCCCCAGCTCCACCCCTGGCCTTCACCACAGTACTGTCTATGTCCATGGGCTATTCATACATGTTCTTTGGCTAATCTCTTCATTTTATTTCATCCACTCCCCGCCATCTTCCTCCCCTCTTACAGTTGTCAGTCTGTTCCATGTTTCCATGCCTCTGGTTCTATTTTGTTCATTAGTTTATTTTATTCATTAGATTCCACTTATAAGTGAGATTATATGGTATTTGTCTTTCTCTGACTGCTTTTTCAGGAGTTTTTTCTGAAAAGGAGTAAGTTACATGCAAAAGAGAGTATGGCTTTGCTCTGAAACCACAGGGTCTTTACAGTAAAACTCCTATGGGAGCTTGCCAATAATCCATACACATTCCTATCTGCCCCCTTAGACAATGCAAGCTCCATGGGATGTGCAGGTCATAAAGGCATAGTTGGCAAAGTGGCCTGGACAAGTTAGTAGCCTTAAGGAATGCTTAGTAAATGGGGCAGAGCAACACAACAGTGTAGGTTGCCTTCAAAATGAAACGGGGCTTTCAAGCAGCTCATTTCTTTCTTAGGAAGAGGGAGTTAAAGTTTGAGCAACTTGTTTTTCACACTGAATGTGATATGTGATATCTCAACCAGGCCAGAGCAGTGGGCCACTAAAAAATTCACTGAGGTGGCAGGTCACTGAATTTTAATGAGGTCATCCCTCATCATTCATCATACATGTGTCTCAGCAAGGCACCTACAGCACTGTCTACATCTTACTCATCAGATTTTCTCAGCATGATTTCATCAGTGTTGTGGACAGCCTTAATGTTCTGTGGGACAGTGACACAAATTACATAATCTAATCAAGGATTAGCTGATGACAGATAACTAAAAATTGACATTGCTCCAAGATAAATCAGTTAAGCTGTATTTCTATTTCTTTAAGGTGAAAGCAAACTGCCTTGGATGTTCTTTATTACTTAGCTACGATAAAAGACATTTTTCTAGATAAACTAGCTGAATACCAGAAATTGCTGTCATTATAGGAAATATCTACTTCTGTTTACAATAATCCATTCATTCTCCAAGATCTGTCTCTCCCATGAGCCAATTAGTTGAATTAAATGAGGGATGTAATAGGACTCAACTGCCAGCATCTTTCATGCTTTGACGGTGATATTAATCTCTGCAAGCTCCCCTGGTTGTTGTTTTTAGTTTACTCTTTGGTAGTGGTTCTGAGGCTTCCACTTTCCCTTCCTCCCTTAATAGGCCTGTTTCCATAAGGAAATTCTGACAGCCTTACCTAACTATGTCTAAGTCAAGCAGTCACATAGTTGCAGGTGTCTTCAGGTGCTACTTTAAGGTAATGTTTTATCTCTGTGTGCTATGATCTACCTTTAACCTATTTTCTATTTTCAATGAGATCATTACTACCACCTTCAAATCTAGCCCAATCAGATAACCAATCTCTCATTCCCATCTATGAGGTTCTGCACCTGTATCAAACTTTGGTACCAAATTCCATACCCAAAAGAATTAATCAGGAAATTAAAACCCACTGGTGATATGTGTAGAGGCTGTATAGTCACTGTAAATAACAGGTCAGAAGACAGGAGTGAAAATCAGGGAGCTGTGATTAGCAAGAGGAGATCAGATCAGAAGTGCTGATCCCAGAAAACAGGCACAGTGAAGCAGGGGATTTCCCAGGGGTGAGGACGGAGCCCCTAGTGCTAGGACGCTTGCATGCACGACTCCGGAGACCAGGTTCTGTGATGCAGGTCTAATTTTATTGAGGAATACAGCGGTATATATTAGTGGAGGTAGCCAATCATGGAACACCAGGTCTTCTTAGGGAGCCAATGAGCATAAAGGTCAGGGTACTGTGTGGGCAGCTCTGGGAGGGGCTCAGGCAGGCGTTGCCATCTTCCTGGTTTGCCAGAAAGATTTGAATTGCTGGAGTGTGCTCACAGCATTGCATCAGCCACTGCACCGAGATAAACCTCCTGTGCTCTACTTACAGCACAAGATGAGTTGACATACCTGCCGCACTACACGAGGTGGTACTAAGTTCACCACGGAGCCATTGGCAACAACCCACAGCTATTTGTCACTAGCATAGGAACTTTTTCTCTTCTACCTTCCAAAACACTAAGAAAATCTCAATGGCAGAATCTAAATGGGACCCTGATGACAAGGAAGTCTGGGGCAGGGATGGTACTAAGTTTCAACAGAGAGTACCTGACACAGTAACCATGGAGAGAAGATAAAATCTCAAGAATTGGACTTCTTTTCAGAATGTCTCAAACCAAATAAACTAACTGTAATCTAATCTAATAAAAGAGTAATATTGAAATTGACCATTTCTTCAGGATGCCTAAGCCACACCCACTAGCCAATCAGAGCGGCTGTATGCAAATTAATCCAGCCTAGATGGAGGCCAGCAGTCACAGAGCTGGAGTAAGCAGGAGGCTTCCGTTGCACCAGGAGTAAACTGTCTGCCAGCTGGTTGGGCCTCTCTGTGCTCAAGGCAACAACATATTTGCAACATTGTTTCAATTATAGAAGCCTCGGAACTGAAGCAAACAGCAGGCTTCTGTTGCACCAGCGATGGAGGAAACTGCCTACTTAGGCTTCCTGGGCCTCTAACTAAAGCAACATTCTTTCAATTATAGAAGCCACGGGGCTAAAGCCAACAGGAGGCTTCGTTACCTGCCTAGGCTTCTGCTTAAAGCAACAGTATCAATTATAGAAGATAAATAAACCCCAGAAACCTGCTTCCAGCAAGTCTTGCTGGGACATTGGGTCAATGGGAGCTTTGGGCAGCCTGAAAGCCTGATAACAGCCCTCAGGCCCGCACC
Source organism: Murina feae (assembly GCA_004026665.1). NCBI lineage: Eukaryota > Metazoa > Chordata > Mammalia > Chiroptera > Vespertilionidae > Murina > Murina feae. The sequence continues at coordinate 4,173 of PVJC01035688.1, forward strand.
CAAGCTGGCCACACCCCAATGGGGTGAGGGACACCACTGGGGGGCTTGGTCAGCCTGCAAACAGCCATCAGCCCCGCACCCAGGCTGGCTAGGTATCCCAGTAGGGACCCAAAACCTGAAGGGACTGTGGGCAGCCTGAAAATACCCATCAGCTCCTCACTCAGGCTGCCCAGGAACCCCAGTAGCGGCCCAAAACCTGAAGGGGCTGTGGGCAGCCTGAAAATGGCCCTCAGCCCGTCACCAGGCTGGCCACACCCCAATGGAGTGAAGGTCCACACTGGAGGGCTTGGCCAGCTGCAAACAGCCATAAGCCCCATACCCAGGCTGGCCAGGTACCCCAGTAGGGACCCAAAACCTGAAGGGGCTTGTGGGCAGCCTGAAAATGGCCCTCAGCCCGTCACCAGGCTGGTCACACCCCAATGGAGTGAGGGTCCACACTGGGGGGCTTGGCCAGCCTGCAAACAGCCATCAGCCTCTCATCCAGGCTGACCAGACACACCAGCAGGTGGACATCCCCAGAGGGGTCCCAGTCTGCGAGAGGGCACAGGCCGGGCTGAGTTACCTCCCAAGTGCACAAATTTTTGTGCACCAGGCCCCTAGTCAAATATAAGTTCAATTCTATAATTCTATCAAATCTATATCTATCAATTAGAATAACATTCTTAATCTTTAAACTTTCATTTTCTCCTTCATTATTGGAGTTAATTATGATGAACTTTCTTAATTTTGTTGAGAGGATTGAATATACATATAGAGAACCTAAAACAGCCCTAGCTGGGTGGCTCATTGGTTAGAGTGTCATCCCACACACCAAATGGTTGTGGGTTTGATTCCCAGTCAGGGCACATACCTAGGTTGCCTGGTTGGTCCCCAGTTAGGGCACATATAGTTGATGTTACTTTCTCACATTAATGTTTCTCTCTCCTTTCCTCCCTCTCAAAAATCAATGAACATATCCTTGGGTGAGGATTAAAAAATAGAAGAAGAAAAGAATAAAAAAAGAAAGGAAACCTAAAACAAATGTAAACAATAATTGTTTAAAAATTGTTTATATGAATGTCTTACATATAACTGCATTTCTGTTCATATTATGTTCTGTATCTTTAAAAAGGCACAATTTTAGGAATAACTATCAAAATAATATAGACAAAAAATAATGTGAAACAAGGGAACTCAAGGTACAATGAGATTAAATATTATATCTGTAACAATGTATCTGAACTCAGGCCATCTGCCTTGCAGTTTCTTATCTTATTTACTATAGATTTGTGATGACATCAGCACTACATTGTTGTGCCTAGTTTATATACCTTCCTGATTAAAGTAAAATCATTAATTTTGAATGCTTTGGCTTAGAAAAATGATACCATATGGATCATGAAAACATGATTAATGTTTAGTTTTAAAGCCAGAAATTAAGTAATCATTAACTGTGATAATTCTAATTCAAGATGTAATATCTATTCCAGTTTAAATCTCTTAAGGGATTTCTCCTAGAGTAAAATGGGCAAGTCACATCATATCTTCAGACTCTGTTATTGAAATCAAGATTGAGAAGTAAAATTATATATTTTCTGCTTCTATAAATAAGGCTTTATCTGATGTTAAATGGTGTGCTTGATTGGGAAATTTCCCATTTTACTACCCATCTGATAATCTCAATTAGTCATCTTTGAGCTGTAAGCAGAACTACATATTTTATAACTTTGTTCATTTCTTTCATGTGTTTAAAGTATTTCTAATTATAGTAGTAGTCTAGAATGAAAAATGTATGCATATAACTAATTGCATAATAAACTTTTATGGTCATCTATTTAATTATTTCCTTTTCCTATTTGAAAGTTATTATCTCTAGTTACATGTGCCAAGCATTGATTAAGAAAACTGTTTTTCAGTGCAGTGGATTTTTATTTTATCAAAAGAAGGCAACAAAATACAAAAGACATTTATTGTTTTCTGAAGGTAACATAGTGCCTTAACTGGAATCACAGTTAATTATTACTTAATTTTGAATGAAAGGGGTGTTACTTAGTGATATATAAATTGCCCCTTACCATTCTGCTTCATAAATGTATTTTCTCCAATGATATCAGACCAATCAGAATGTGTATTACAAACATTTCTATCAATATGAAATGCCAGATTAATTTGTGTAGATGAAACATAACTATAATTGGTTTGTCCCGAGATCTACTATATTATTTAAAATTAGAAGAGTGTAAGGTTAATATCTGATAGACAGAACTTTTCATGTTAAGATAAAAGTCATTCCTAAGAAGATCAGAATCCCTATCCTTAAACAACATATGTAGAAAATTAACAATATGGATGTGTCCTGAAATAAAGGAAGGATCACTGGTATTGGCAATGATTTTTCTAATGGTTCCAAGTTGATTGCATCTTGTTTTTCTCATTAGTCCACATGTTCCAGAATTATAGATACCATTTGTTTTTACTTTGTAGAGAGCCATTCTTGAGCCAAAGTAGAGGTCATACACACTTGGGTCAATACGTATTGTGCTTATCTCTAGCTTGTTACTCTATTCATCTAAAATGAACAAAAAAGGCAGCTTCCAAGTTGGAGAAATGTGGGAATAATTATAAAATGGCCTTTTGAAGAGGTGTTGCAAAGAAGAAAGTGGCAATTCTATCCCATCACCTCAGCAATGATAGAGGTTGTCAAGGTCATCAACCCTGATTGTCATAACAGATAAGTTTGAGGAACTTAACACATAAAATCCAGTGCAAATCCAATGGCCCTTCCTGTGCCAAATGCATCCTCCCAAGTCACACAGCAAGCAAAGAAAGAGCTGAAGAACCTTGAGGAAGTTATTGATGGGTCAGGCTTAGAAACAACTTAAATTACTTCTGTCCACATCCCAATGGCCAGAATCAAATCCAACTACAAGTGAGGCTGAGAAATGTGGAGGAGCAAAGGGCTATTTGGAGATCCCTGAAATAGACAGAGCAAAGGTCAATCATTAATTACACAGCTCTCACGCCTAAGAATGAAATGCGGTTATAGCTAGTGTGAGCTCTCACTCATTCTATCTCTATCGCTATATCTATCTGTATCATCTCTCTCAGGAAATCAGGTACCAGATAATGATAATGCTGTTTTTCTTTAGATGTATCCCTGGGAATTTTCATACCCACTAAGACAGCCTTTCTCTCACACAGGGAGGTAGGTGAATAGGACTCCTCAATTAACTCACAAACTACAATCAGATACTATATGCAATGAACAGATGTGCTGTGTTCATCCCGACGCCTGGCACCACTGCTGTCCTTATGCTGTCTAGCCCAGCAGTAAAGCCGCTGGTTCCCAGTGTTTTGGGCACAGCCTACCCAACTTCATTTCTCCAAAGCTGCTGAAAGTCTGTCAGTTCTTCATGACATCTCTGTGCCAGGCAAGGAAACTGAGCTGCAAGGAACTATCAAAAAGGAAAGAGAAAGACCAGGTATCCATAATTGTTTTGTAGAATAATTATACAAGTCTTTCTGTTTCTTTTTTTATTTTTATCTAAGGAGAAACTACTTTTGAATTTTTATTTGCTGATTTCAGACCTAAAGACATTGAGTTATAAAACAGAGGTATTGGGCTTAATCACCCCTGAAAAGGAGTAAGAAATCACTCTAGTAAATGGCTTTTACTTGAATTGAGCTGTTGGGATTACTAGATCATTAATGGTACAGAGCAACTTCCATTTTCTTTTCTTTCCCTCTTGCCCATATTTTATACAGAGAAGAATTAAAGAAGGTTGTTCATTCTATCCAGACACATATACAGTATATATCACACATATTTTAAAATAAAATGGAAGAGGGGGAATCCGTTCCTTTTCACCATTCAGAGGTTTAAAAAAGTATAATGTTTCATATGATAATGAATAACAGAATTGATCCCAAGTGGAATTAAAATGGTTTAGATTTCAAGGAGACTAAATTGTTCTCAGATTATTTTTCTTCTGGTCCTGTCAATCAGCTGAAATCCAACGTATCCCTCCATAGTTAATTTTTTTAAATTAGGGTGATAAGCAAGTGTAGATCCGGAAGTTATCTTAAACTTCTCCCTCTTTCTAACCCTGTTACCTAATAGTCCCCAGATCCTGTAAAACCTACTCCTTATTATCTCTTAAGCCTTTCCCATTGCCACTGCCTTATCTCAGAATCTTATCTCAGTTCACTTCTAACTCTTCTTACTGAATCCAGTTTAGTTTCATTTCTGCTATTTCCAGCCTCAAAATCTATAATAATTGTTCTAGAATAAGAATCAACCACACTATTCTGTGTAAAATTTCTCAGTGTATCCAAGGAACCTATGAGATAAGTCCCCTGGTAAGATGCGTCAGAGGAGATCCTGTAAGCCCTGGACAGTGGTGTCAGCTGAGGCTCTTTGGGCAAGAAAAGCACAAACAAAATTGTTACAGTGCATGAAACACTAGGGCAAAAAAATCTCGCAATGCTCCAAAACAGTAAATCGGTTAAATAAGTGGGCACATCCCAAAGATGGAATACTAAGCTGCTATTAAAAATTACTTGGAAGATAAATATTTAATACCTATGGAAATATTCTTAAGATCATTTTATGAGAAAAAAAAATCAGGTTGTTACTTCAAATTATTTCTAAATCAAATTTATGAGTTTGACAGCACACACGTTGGAAATAAGTTATACGTTTTAGGAAAAAGAGAAAATTTTCTGAATTGAGGAGCTAGGTCATTAGGAGTGTCATTTTGTTGAGAAAGAAAAGAGAGAGGAGTAAGTTTCTAAGGAAAATGTTAATTTCAGTTACAGAAACACTGACATAAAGTAGGTCACAGAGAGACCACAACCACAATATTTCCCTTTAAAGCAATTATGTCATTCAAAGGGCTAAAGCCACTAGCATCTTTTAGTTACAGAAGCTGGGTAGAGTTCAGGTTGCCTGACCCTGGCTGTCTGGATTCCAGCCACCTGCCCTAGTTCAAGTCCAAGTTCTGCAGCTTCTTAGCTTCCAGAGCGTGGGCTACTTCCACTTCACGAACCAGCCTGCACCTTATTGTCCTCACCTACACACGGTAGTTGATAATAGTGCCTACTCAGAGAATTGCTGCTTCGAAGTGAACATTTCTCAATGGGTGATTATGCCCCCTTGGGTCATTTGGCAGCGTCTGGATACAATTGTGCTTGTCACAAATGGGTGAAGTATGCTACTGGAATTTAGTGGGAAGAGGCCAGGGCTGCTGCTCAACATCTGGCAAAGCACAGGACAGTCTCCCCCACTCCATCCAATATCAGCAGAGCCAAGGCTGAGAAATCCTGGCTGAGGCAGAAGCTGCCATATAATAAGCTCAAACAATAAGAATTATTATTAGTCTGTTCTCAGCCCATGTACTTCAGGATTTTTTTCCCCCTCTTCTGACATTATTAAAACAGAATTCTTATAATGTGAGTGCTCTCTCTGAAATTGACTGCTTCCTGCATGTAAAGTATACTCACTCACTGCTGCCTCCCAGGGCGAAAACACGAAATTCCATCCTGTCACTATGTCCAGGGTCTATGGGTAACATGCTGCCTGACCCATCCGTCCTACCCAGATGTGGCATACTGATTGGTATGCCTCCACTGCCACATGCCCCAAATCTGAGGTCTAACTCAGGTACTCCTAAAACTAGGGACTAGTTTAGCATGCTTGCTTGTTGGTTTATTTCCCCTAATACATCATGCCCTGAAAATTCAAAAATGTAATTTAAATACAAGACTGAAAAAAAAATAAAAAGGAAAAGACATACAAAATACAAGTCCTGATCTTTTATATTAGACTAGGGGCCTGGTGCACAAAAATTTGTCTGGGACCCCTCTGGGGATGTCCACCTGCTGGTGTGCCTGGTCAGCCTGGGTGAGGGGCTGATGGCTCTTTTCAGGCTGCCCACAGTCCCTTCAGGTTTTGGGTCCCTACTGGGGTACCTGGCCAGCCTGGGTGAGGAGCTGATGGCTGTTTGCAGGCTGGCCAAGCCCCTCAGCTGCGTCCCTCACCCCATTGGGGTGTGGCCAGCCTGGGTGTGGGTCTGAAGGCTGTTTTCAGACTTTCAGACTGCCCACAGTCCCTTCAGGTTTTGGGCCCCTACTGGGGTACCTGGACAGCCTCGGTGAGGGGCTGATAGCTATTTGCAGGTTGGCCAAGCCCTCCAGTGGGATCCCTCACCCCATTGTGGTGTGACCAGCATGGGTGATGGGCTGAGGGGTGTTTTCAGACTTTTAGGCTGCCCACAGCTCCCATTGACCCAATGTCTCAGCAAGGCTGGCTGGAAGCAGGTGTCTGGGGTTTATTTATCTTCTATAATTGGTACACTGTTCCTTTAAGCCAGGGCCTAGGCAAGTAACGAAACCTCCTCTCTGCTTCAGCTCTGGCTTCTATAATGAAATAATGTTTCCCTTAGAAGTCAGGCCCGGTCTGCTGTTTGTTTCAGCTCCTGAAGCTTCTATGATTGAGACATTGTTACAAATATGTTGTTCCCTGGAGCAGGGAGAAGGCCAGCCGGCCTGCAAACAGTTTCACTCCTGCTGCAATGGAAACTGCCTGTTTACTCAGCTCTCTGAGTGCCAGCCTCCATGTTGGCTGGGTTAATTTGCATACAGTTGCTCTGATTGGCTGGTGGGCGTGGCTTAGGCATCCCAAACGGATGGTCAATTTGCATATTGTGCTTTTATTATATAGGATTCAAAAATCACAGTATTAAATTTCAATAGATAAAATAATAATAAACTTAGCACAAAGAAACCAAAAAGTTTACAAAGTTATAGTTATTGCTCACTGAAAGTATATGCATAGAAGATTATTACTGATAATTATATTATACGGGGTATAAGTAAAACTGATTCTTACATTAAACATCTTTATGTAAACTTTTAATGAACACTACATATATCAACATGTAAAGTTTTTTAAAAATATATTTTATTAATTTTTTACAGAGAGGAAGGGCGAGGGATAGAGAGTTAGAAACATCGATAAGAGAGAAACATCGATCAGCTGCCTCCCGTACACCTCCTACTAGGGATGTGCCTGCTACCCAGTACATGCCCTTGACTGGAATCGAACCTGGGACCTTTCAGTCTGCAGTCTGACGCTCTATCCACTGAGCCAAACCAGATAGGGCAACATGTAAAGTTTTAAATGTAAAAAGTGAGCTGGTTTCTAGTTTGTTAATTCATACAATGTAGGTTGGATTGACAGCAACACCTCTCAGTGCATAATGTACATCTAAAGTGTCAATACGATTTGCTCTTAGAATCCTTGTAACAGGGGAATTGCTTCCACAGTATATTTGGTGGAAGCTAAAACCCTTTTTTTTTTTCTTGGCTTAAACAACAGAAATTTATTGTCTGAGTCTGGAAGTAGAATTCAAGGTGTTAGCAGTTTTGTTTCCTTCTGGGTGCTGTAAGAATCTGTCCCGTGACTCTCCTAGCTCCTGGCAGCCTCTGATGTTCTTTGGCCTGTAGATGGCATTCTCCCTGTGTTTTCCCATCAGATTTCCTCTGTATGTCTATCGGTCCAAACTTCTCCTTTTTATAAGGACACCACTCATATTGGACTAGGGCCTACTAACCTTATTTTAACTTGATTAACTTGGTAAAGACTATTTCTAAATAAGGTCATATTCTGAAGTACTGGGGGACTTCAATATAATTTTGGGTGAGGAAACAGAATATAACCCATAACAACGTCTATTCTCAATTTCTCGTATTCCAGCCATGCTTCCCTCTTACCTTTCTGAACACCACACAACAGATCCCTGGAGGTCAGCTGCCTCTGAGGCATCTCTGCTCCCACCAACCACTTCTCCTCACTGCTCCCAGAAGGACCCCAGGGCTCCCACATGCCCCTGCTCCTGGGAGTCGGCCTTCTCTGCAGCCTCTGGGAGTCCCTTCCTCAGTTATTCCAGCACTGTCCTCCGCCTTTTTTAAGCTGCCTAAAGAAGAGGCTCTATCCCTTGGTCACCCACCATCCCACCCACCCCAGATGGTTTCTAGAATCCCAAATCCAGAAATATTTCCTCAAGGCACCTCATACACTCAAGGCCAATGCCTATTTCTCTGTTGCCTTTGGCTGTACACCAAACTCTGCCCACTCTCCCAACAGAACTCGGCCTACATACTCCCATCTCTTTCTGTGGATGAGTGGGCTGGTTTCTCAGGATTCCTAGGTTTCCTTTCTTAGCCCCCTCCCTTGAACACTTGGGGTTACAGTATCTGGTATTAATATTTCTCTTTAGATTCCCGAGAAGCAGAAGAGATCTTAAAGCATCTTCAACAAATTCAACATATTCATTTTTTACTTTTATCCTAAATGAAATAAGAGATGCGTTTTCAACAGTCATCTTCAATTCTTCACCAGTAATCAGTTGCAATAATTTATCCATTAAAATTATAGTAAATTTTAAGTTATCATTTGATAAAAGATATGGACTTTCTATGCATATATTTTCTTTTCATAGGAAGCAAGGTTCAAAATGTTCCATCACTCAGGCTATTCTCAATATGTAGCCTCCAAAGTCACTGAAAATAGAGGAAAAGACAAAAATTGTGCATGGGAGAAGTATGGGCCAGAACTGCAAAGCTGTATATCAATTGGCCACACTCTACTGGTGAGAATGAACCCCAAGGCCATCTAGATAAACACAGTAGAAACTCTGTTATTCACACCCACTGTCATAAGTAACCTGATCTGAGGGAGATCCAGATACTCTGGAATCGCCTAGAGGGAGACCAGTAATCCAAATCAAAATGAGATGCCAGGAGAGGCTGGAGGAGGTCACATCTGCAAGAATTAGTTGCTGGTTGTTATGAACTGAACGTTTGAGTCCCCCCACCCCAGATTTATATGTTGAAACCATAATCACAAATGTGAGGGTATCATTAAGAGGTAGGGCCTTTGAGAGGTGATCAGGATTAGGTGAGGTCATCAGAGTAGTCCCATGATGGGATTAGTGCCCTTCTAAGAGGGGAAGAGGCCAGAGGCCTTTCTCTCTCTGCCATGTAAGGACACAGTAAAAAGGCACTACCCACAGCTAGAAAGAAAGTTCTTGCCGGGCACAGAATCAATGCTACATTGATCTTGCCCCTCCAGCCTCCAGATCTACATGGCCCCGAGATCTGCAATTCCATCTCAACAGTCACAAATGTCCTCTAAGAATCAAGAGTTCTCAAGATGTAGAAGGTACAAAAATGTCAGGATAATTTTTTAAATGGTGTGAACTATATCATTCCATGTGCGATCAACATCCTCATTCTTTTTTTCTTTTTTTCACAGAGAGGAAGGGAGAAGGATAGAGAGTTAGAAACATCGATGAGGGAGAAACATGCATCAGCTGCCTCCTGCACACCTCCAACTGTAGATGTGCCTGCAACCAAGGTACATGCCCTTGACCGGAATCAAACCCAGGACCCTTCGGTCCGCAGGCTGACAGTCCACTGAGCCAAACCTGTCAGAGCAACATTCTCATTCTTGATGCACCACAGGGCAGCTGCAAAACTGGACAACCAATTGCTTTATCCTCAAATTAAGTATGTTTTCATTGCAGAATATTCACACATCTGGGTTAAGTGTCATAAAGTCAGTGTCCTAATTGGGGAGCCTACACCTGCAGAAAAGATTGAGGCACTTACCTTTTATTTGAGATGTTATGTAATTTTACAGGTTACAGATCTTTAAGCTGTCTCTGGTAGCAGCCCGTGGTTTATTAGATAGCTTGGCAGCTTTTCCTCAAAGAGGTAAGAGCTGAACATTAACTATTCAAGATAAATGTGTGCCTATCAACCCTTTCGAAACTCAGTGAATGGTGTTAATAAGCCTAAACTCCACTTGACATTGGTTGCTTTTTTATTTCACCGAAGTTTCTGTTAGCTTTCTCTTCTAGCACTATATTTTCAATTCAACAAACCATTTTCTTTTAAGTGAATTTGTGAAAAGAAGAAGAAAATCTTGCAAGATAGATTTCAACTAGACTCGGGGAACCTTTAATGGCTTTTTTCTGTAAGAAATAAAACATATTTTACTCAAAATCTAAAGTGTTTTGGAATTGCTAATATCTTGGTTGTCACATTGAAATTAAATTCATCAAGAAGTGCATAACAGGTTGAGGGGTTTCTCCATGACTGACTTCTCGGTAATGCATAGACTCAATCTTAAGAATTTTCACTTTCAGGTTCATTTTCTGTGGGTCACATTAAAACAGCAAGATGTGTTTAACCACCTAGAGATAATGAAATCCTTTTACAGTTTAAGATTTGGGCTTAAATCACGATTTCCCAGTAATTCACTTTAAGGATGACTTCCAAAAGGCTGTATTTGAATGTGTTGAGATATTAAATATTTAGCAAACTCTATTTACTGGTATGTTTCAGATTGTGTTCATGAACTGATATGAAATATAGTGTCCCCAGAGAGAACTCTACAAAAGATAGTGTACATATTCTTATGTTTTCTACTGTAAACATAAGAATTTTAATTCTAATATACAGAATCTATCAAGATCAGGAATAGATATATTAGTGATACCATAAAGGTTGCCTAAATCTAGAACTTCATGGACAATGGGATCCACTGAGAACTCACATTCTGTGAAAACCATAATCAGTTTATTCAAGTGCCCTGACATGCTGACCTTTTCACATATTGAATAATGTACTGATGACTGCTGATCTTTCCTCTACCCCTCAGCCCCTCTTATGTTAAACCTTCTGCATACTGGCCTCCCAGAAGGGGAGCTGGTGTGGGAAGCAGGCGAATCAGAGCAGCCATTCCAGGTTTCAGAAGCTCCATGCTCAGGAAAAGACACAAACAGTAGATCTGAGAGTGTCTGTTGAAGAAAAGCACACCTTCTGCTCTGTGTTCTCCCTCCTCCCTTACTATAAACTAAGAAGAAAAAAAAATCTTTCTAACCCTTGAGGATAGAAAAGACCCAGAGGGACAGCACTGGTTATCAAAAGCAGAAAACCTCACATGACCTTTTCCAGAAAGATCTGAGGAGCTGGCAATACCCCAAGGTAATAATGACTATAAGGTCATCTAAGCAGATGGGGTCCTAGAAAGCACTGGGTACCCTTGGCCCATAATGGAGCATGAACAGCTGAAATATCCCCAAGGGGCTTCTGGGGATAACCTCAGATGATGTCCAGTACTGAAACATGCCCAGAAGTGGTTCTGTAATAGCAGAGAGAAGGACAGAGCTGAGGGCCTTGAGTTGGACTTGAGGGATGAGTCAGTAGTGTCCTTGGATGGACCTCAATGGACCAGATGGAGTAGTAGAGCCAGACAATGTGCGGACAGCCAGATGAATGGCAAACCAGCTCCTCCCTCCCTTTCCCCACCGCCCCCATCTAGTGTAGATAGAACACAACACAATTTCCTCATTATGTAAACACACATTTGGAGGAAAAGAGGTAGAAATGGTGAGATGAACTTGAATTGCCTGAGATTAAATGTCCACTACCTGAAGGAATGGGGGCTCCAAGTTGAATTAAATTCAACTTTTAAAAAATGAGGTACATCATAAAACACTTGAATTTGTGATCTGAAATTCATACCTAGTTACTTAAGAATATATTTTAGGTCTTCTGAAGTGAGTCTATAATTTATCTTTATGGTGAAGCATAAAGGCCTAAAGAAATCATGTTGGTTGAGGCTGGATCCTATTCAAAGTGTCCTAGGTGTTCTTGGCACACATGAGATGGTGTGAGATGGCCATATCCAGCTTTGAGCCTGTGTTACTAAATCTTAGGAATAAATCTTAGGAATATATCCTTATATATCTCTATGCTCAAAGTCCATCAGTGGGGCTGAAGTTTTGCCAATTGATTCAGTGGAAGGCTTTGCTTTCATCCAAAATCCTATGCAAGATTCTAGTTCTGGCGGTGTTTCCTCACTGCATTTCTCTCTGATCTCAGGCTTCTGTGTCTGCCAGCAGCTTCATTCAGTCTCTTTGTGGGAACCAGTGCACTCTCCCTCTCTGGCAGCTGTGTTCTCTCTGTAGGATCATCAGTCTTCTGCAGGCTGTGGTGATAGGGATGGATTTTTAAACTCTTTTGGCAGAAAGAATCACTTCCTGCCCAGAGAGAAAGATGAAAGTGAACCCCACACTGTGTAGAAATGTGGACACCATGACACTTCCTGCACAGCACAGCTCAGCTCCCACCACCCCTCCATGTGCATTCAGAACTTAACGACCTCCACTCTCCTTGACCTGGGCCATATGAGCTGTATCCACTTCTCAGCTGATGTCACATCTACTCAAATAAAAGCTGTACTTGGCTATTCAGCTTTACAGCTTTAAAAGTTTAGATTGGTTACTCTAGTTCCTACTATTATCTGCATACATTTTAAAATACTAGTAAGACACCCTCAGTAATTGAAATGTGTGTACCATCCATTAAAAAATAACCACCATGAAATCTCTGAAATCATTCAGTGTGGTTATATGATAGAAAAAAAAGTGTTAAGTTATAGTCACCGATTATTGGAATGCAAGGGAAAATGCCTATATTCCTGATTTTTTTCTGTGACATGACTAAGTTGTTACAAGTTAAAGAAGCAGTGCAGAATCTCTCTTCTGTTGACTCCATATGCAGATCAGGTCTTTGGCATGGTTTGACTAATCAAAGGGCAGGTGTGAGAAGAGTCCTAGGGAGAAAAGGGACACCTAAGCCTCACGCCAGAGCTGCCCAGGTAGACATTTCCTTCTACTGCTGTTTTTTCATGTCCACAGCCCACGAGAATTTGGGAGTTATCATTAGATAATTTCACTTATTCGGAAAATATATCCCATTCCATGCTCTTACTCATCCACCCACTGCTCTAAATTGTCACAATGCTGGTACATCGGAAGAGCTCAATAGGAGTTTGGAAATATGATTCAATTGGAACTTTTTAAAAAAATCTTTATTGTTCAGATTATTACAGTTGTTCCTCTTTCCCCCCCCCCATAGCTCCCCTCATCCCAGTTCTCACCCCACCTTCTGTCCTTACCTGCCCCCTCCCGCTATCCTCATCCATAGGTGTATGATTATTGTCCAGTCTCTTCCAGCACCCCCAATACCCTTTTCCCCCAAAAAATTGTCAGTCCAATCCCTTTCTATGCCTCTGATTCTATTTTATTTACCAGTTTATTCTGTTCATCATATTTTTTATTCACTTGATTTTCAGATTCACTTGTTGATAGATATGTATTTGTTGTTCATAATTTTTATCTTTACTTTTTCTTCTTCCTCTTCTCAAAGGATACCTTTCAGCATTTCATATAATACTGGTTGGGTGGTGATGAACTCCTTTAGCTTTTTTTTGTCTGTGAAGCTCTTTATCCGACCTTCAATTCTGAATGATAGCTTTGCTGGGTAAAATAATCTTGGCTGTAGGTTCTTGCTATTCATCACTTTGAATATTTCTTGCCACTCCCTTCTGGCCTGCAAAGTTTCTGTTGAGAAATCAGCTGACAGACATATGGGTGCCCCCTTGTAGGTAACTGACTGTTTTTCTCTTGCTACTTTAAAAATTCTCTCCTTGTCTTTTGCTCTTGGCATTTTAATTATGATGTGTCTTGGTGTGGTCCTCTTTGGATTGCTTTTGTTTGGGATTCTCTGCACTTCCTGGACTTGGGAGCCTATTTCTTTTACCAGGTAGGGGAAGTTTTCTGTCATTATTTCTTCAAATAGGTTTTCAATATCTTGCTCTCTCTCTTCTTCTGGCACCCCTATAATTCTGATGTTGGCACGCTTGAAGTTGTCCCAGAGGCTCCTTACACTGTCTTCATATTTTTGGATTCTTTTTTCTTTTTGCTTATCCATTTGGGTATTTTTTGCTTCTTCGTATTTCAATTCTTTGACTTGATTCTTGTGTTCCTCTAATCTGTTGTTGGATCTCTGTATAATATTCTTTATTTCAGTCAGTGTATGCTTAATTTCTAGTTGGTC
>PVJC01035689.1:0-18128 GCA_004026665.1 Murina feae
GAACCCTGAAGGGACTGTGGGCAGCCTGAAAATGGCCCTCAGCCCCTCATCCAGGCTGACCACACCCCCATGGGGTGAGGGTCCCCACTGGGGGGCTTGGCCAGCCTGCAAATAGCCATCAGCCCCTCACCCAGGCTGGCCAGGCATGCCAGCAGGTGGACATCCCCTGAGGGATCCCAGACTGTGAGAGTGCATAGGCCGGACTGAGGGACCCCCCGCCCCCCTGAGTGCACAAATTTTTGTGCACTGGGCCTCTAGTATTGGAAATAAAAAGGAATGAAGTATTGGTACATGCAATCACATGGATGAACTTGGAAAACATGCTAAGGAACACAGCCAGGTGAAACAGGAGCGATAGGCCAGGGGCCCCCACTGTTCCCACCTAACTGGTCTAGGTAAGGAGCAGGCCTGGTGACTTCTCTGGGCTTCTTCCTTGTTGGCAAACTGAAGCGCGTCAGTCTGCTGCTCAGGTTTAGACCTCAAGCAGGAAAGCATGTGCCCGGGACTGTGGCTGTGATCGAATGTCCAGAAGTACCTGACCCTCAGGTGGAGGAGGAGGCAGACCTAGGGCAGACCACAGTCAGGCAGGGGCCCACACCTCTCCTGGCTTCCCTCTCTACTGTGTTCTAGGATACTGAGCGTCTATGATAACTTGTGTAGAAACAAAGTAGATTTGTGCTCATTCCTGCCTCCACCCCACCCCCAGTTTCATGTTGAGAAAGAAAAGCCATATGGGAACTGAGAGTGAGCATATGGGTGTGAGGTAAAACAAACGGGCGGGGAGGGATGGGGCTGAAGTACCGTCTGCTTGTCTTTGTTACTTGTCTGCTGGCTTCTTCGTGTGTTCTTTCCCCTCGCGTCACTTTTCTTTGAAAGGTTTACTGGGGGAGCTATGCAGGATTTCATCTTGAATGAGACAGGTGATATAACAAAATCTCCAGAAATGGTTTCTTGGTTGGAATTGCATCTCCATTCTACATGACTCAGCAGACACTGGTTCTTGGAAAATAATAAACACAGGGGCCACTGGGAACCCCCAAGAGGACAAAGGGCTCCAGGGATAGCACCAACAGATGCTGCCCCACAGCAATGAGGGTGCAGTCTCAGGGAAGGAGGATGCTGAGCAGCAGTGTCTGAGTATTCACTTGAAGTCTTTGGAGCCTGCCTTTCCTTACTAGCTCCAAATTTATGCCAGGACAGTATGGGGACTAAGTTTTCCCAAAATGTCACTACAGTGGTTCTGAACGTGCTCAGTAGAGGTAAGGTGAGTGGCAGGTAAAACTATGACAGCCCTTCGATTCCTTCTCAGAAGCTTTGAAAAGCCCCAGAAAGTTATGCTTGCCCATCCTCAGTGCTCAGTGCCACCTTGCCTCTGTGCAGACATGCTCCACTGTTTTGATTGGTGCCTCGGTTCACTCCCCATCACTTCCTTCTCACTCCCCTCTCAGTCCCCTGGAGACCAGGGAATTGGAGCCCTCCTCACCAGAAGGCTGCATCCCACGCTTGCTCCCGATGATGAGATTGTCTGTTAAGCATTGCAGGCTGGGTTTTGAATACCCATTAACTATGATTGATCGTCCTTGTTAAATGACTTGACTTTATGAGCAACTTCACTGAGTGCTTAATAAGGTAAAGCAGAGTCCAGAGGATATCATTTTTAAAATACTGTTGATGGACAGTGAAGATTAGCATTTAATTGCTTCTTTCCTTGGTAAGTAGGGTTTGCATATAGGAGGCTGATTGGCCCAATTGTGTTACCTCAGTAACCTGTATTGCAAGTTGCTTACCTAATTTCTGCATGTGTTACCTTTTTGAAGAGTACAACTAGGAATTTGAATCTACACCTAAACATCACACACCACACCTTACTATATATAATAGGCCTCATCAAGAGAATGTTTTTAATAATTTTGTATATCTAAGCTCTGACTTCCTATCCCTAGTCTCTTTTTCCCCCTGTGTATCAGATTAATGGTGCATCCATTCATGAAGTTGTCCATTTACCTACAACATTTTTTGAAGGTGGGTAATCGCTGTCTTGGTGTAAATGAAATGTCTTGGCCCAGGAAGGTAATGTAAATAAGTGTATTATATTTTAGGTGGGCCATCCTCAATTACAAGACATTTGTCAATTACCAGACAACATTTTTCATTACCAGAGAATGGGGATTACTTTGCAAAACAGGACCCCAGCAAACCCAAAATTTAATGTGAAGCAGCCGTTTAATTTCATCTGTGCCAGAATACCACATATCACCTGTCCTAATCCCATGGCTGGTTCCAGAAAATGTTTACTGCCTATTTCCAGAGAAACAAGTTTATGAAATTATGTTTGGGCAAATAAATTCTGATTACCAAAATCTAATTAGCTACATATGTATTCCTTTGGTACTGATGCCAGGGTCATTGATAAAGCTTGGGGTGAGTGTTACTGTGTTCCTCAATCAGTAGTGAAGCCTGATGGATCATTTAAAGCTGGGATGGAAACTAAGGAAATTCAGTTCAGTTGGCATTTATCCTAAAGATTTAAATCCATGTCTTTAGATTATCCATAGTTATTTTAGGAGGATTTGCTGATGATGTGTTTCCAGATTTGAAATTCCTACTTTTTGTGTGGGAGTGTATGTTTAAATGTTGAGGGGAGCCTTATTAGATTTATGAATAATAAACAGTATGTTTTTCTGATTATGATTCTTCCAAACAAAGCTTTCAGTTAATAATAATTACCTTTATTGGCTAGCTCTGTTAATACTGGACATAAAAATGGGGTATATTATTTAAATTAGTATTTTGTGGCAAAGGCAATATTTGAACCCAGGTCTGTGAGATATGAAAGCCCACAAAGACTTAATCACTATTCAGATGAATCCATCAAATTTACCTTCTGGCTTTGAAATTTATAAGCTACATCTTTTAAAAATTCCAGGACCCTGATGAATATACCGTGGCATTAGGCTAAAATGACAAAAACAAACAAGCAAACTAAAACCAGAAACAAAAAACACCTCTGGAGGCCAGACTGACCCTCTTGCCTTCTGGAACAATGTTTACATCTACATCTTCGATCAACTGATGAAAGTTCTCCACAGCGCGATCATGTCTGCTGGGTCAGCTTTTGTATAGCATCTCAGATTGTCAAAAATTCCCTCATGATGTGGTCCATTAGTGGAATCAGTTTAGGGTAACTGACAGACACCGATACTCTAAATCATCAGCTGGACATCCTCGAGGTGAGCACTCAAGTTCTCCCTCGCCTTGCTCTTCCTGGCAGCATCACCGGAGGCAGGGTTCCCTCTGCAGGTTCTGTGTGTTCTACCTTCTCAATACTTACCCTTATCCTTTCTCCTTGCCCACCACCAACTGGTTTTAGGCTTCTATCTTTTCACTCTATTCTTTCCTTCCTGTGAGCAGCTTCCTTTGTCCTGCAGAGTCAGACTTCTTTCCAGTCTTCTGCTACCAGCGTGATCTTCTTCATGTCCCTTCCTGATGTAAGCCCTTCTGCGGCTCTCTCTTTCGCTCTCTCAGCCTCTTTGTTCCTATAGCACATCATATCCTGTGGTAGGTTGATGGGTGGCTAGTCCAAGTTGCAATATGCTATAAGGGTATAATGCCCACCAGATTTGAAGAGTTCATACAAGCAATTGCAAAATATCTCATTATTAACTTTTAAGTATTGATTACATTGTTAAAAGTACAGTATGTTGCTATGTTGGGTTAAATAAATATATTTTAATTTTACCTGTTTCTGTTTCTTTACGAGAAAATTTAAAAATACGTATGTGGCCTGCACTTGTGGCTCATATTCTGTTTTAATCTGCTTGCTTTCTGACAGTACTTATCCACAGTTTGGGCGTACCATTTGTGTGAGATACCTTAAAAAGAAAATAAAATGTGTGGGAAGACTGTGTCACCAACAGCCACAGACCAATGTCTGTCTCACATGATATTTAACTTAATAGGAACCACTAGTGTAGAGGGTTAACCAGACATTGTACTGTTTAGTAGATTAATGAAATTCTTTGAAAGATGACTGTTATCTACTATAGAATTTTATCTCCATTGTATACTTTCTTCTTTTTAGGTTTCCCCCAAAACTGAACGTTTAAGGTAGCAAGTGTCCTCCCTTTTAGTGCAAGGTAGAATAATTTTTCAGGACTCCTGGGGGAAGTTTTAATGAGAACTATTGTTAAAATAGTATTGGGTATTTGAAACAATTGTAAACCTTTCCAAAT
Organism: Murina feae; assembly: GCA_004026665.1. Taxonomy (NCBI): domain Eukaryota; kingdom Metazoa; phylum Chordata; class Mammalia; order Chiroptera; family Vespertilionidae; genus Murina; species Murina feae. The sequence goes on from PVJC01035689.1 coordinate 4,233, forward strand.
GTTTCTTATGACCTGGTCACTGTGGCTCAGTGGTTGAGCATTGACCCACGAATCAGGAGTTCACGGTTCTAGTCCTAGTCAGGGCACATACCTGAGTTTTGGGCTCCATCCCCAGTGGAGGGCATGCAGGAGGCAGCCGATTGATGGTTCTCTTTCATCATTGATGTTTTTCTCTCTCTCCCTCTCCCTCTCTGAAATCAACTTAAAAAAACATTAAAAAAATTTTTTTGTAAGAAATTACCTGGTATGCCTAAAGTAACATTGCAAAAAAAGACCAAATTGTGCATTTAAAAAAAATCAACAGATTTGTCAGAATAGCTTCAAGATTATTTTTTTGTTTTATAAAGCAGGTCATATAATTGGAAACAGCAAAAGTTTCTGACACAATAGAATATGTATTTTGGTATATTTTTCCCCGGGCAGGACAGGCAAAGGGACAGTTGGAACTAATAGAAGAGGAACTAAAGAATTCCAGGGACCTTCTTTCATGGACTGAAGCCAGATTGCCTGTGTTCAAACCTAGCTTCACTTACTGGCAAAGTGCCCATGAGCTAGTTCTTAATCTGTTTTTGCCTCAGTTTACTCATCTCTAAAATTGAGGTAATAATAATAATAAGGAACAGAATTGATATGAGTTAATTCATATGAAACAAAATGGTACCTGACATAATACACAATCAGATTTAGCTATAGGAAAACATTATTATTATTATTATTATTATTATTATTATTATTATTATAGATGTCATTACTTTTATTAGCTCTCTAACCTATGAATGGAAAATTTAATTTTCTAAGCCCTTTGTCACTCATTCCTTCAGCCTTCTGACAATAGTGTGAGTTAAGTCCCTGAGGGCAGGTATTTATTTCACCTGTTTTAATGATGAAGTCACTTGAGCCCAGAAGAGGGTCAGTAGCTTGCCCAGGGTCACATAGGTATTCAGTGACTGAGCTGGAATCGCATCCAGGTCTATGGCTTCCCAGTGTACCCTTCCACTAGCCTGATAAACAGAATTCTTAAGCCCCAGGCAAAGGTACACTGTGGTTTTTCCCTCTTTGAATTACACCCCAGCACAGCTTACTGGTGATTACTTGATTACTTGTGTTTATTTTACCTAAAACCCAGCAAGTTCTAAATGTAAACATTTCCTAGCAGAAGAGTTGGTTATCTCCGTGTTTTTTAAATGCTAGTATCTTCTCATCTAACATAACTGTGTTTAAGGCCCAACTCTATCCTTCGTCACTGTTTAACTTTGAGTACTTTGTCCTTTGGTAAAATGAAAATCATACTGTTTTGCTCCCCAAATAAGGATTTGAATCGACTGAGCTCGTTTAATTGTTTTCATATATAGAAGCTGTAACCTTGCTTCAGACTGGTACAAAGGGAGACAGTATAGGTTTCGGCAAAATCAAAAAGGCAAACAGCAAAGGTGGATTGAGACCTAGTGCTGTTAGTGCTTTGTGGCTTTGGACTAGTCCCCGAGTCTTTTTGAATCTTAGTTTTCTCATTTGCAAAGTAGGAATGTTGGAGTATAAATGTTGGAGTCTCATAAAGATTACAGGTGATCTCATGAAGAGCTTGGCCCTTAGGACCAATGATGGTGGTTATTGATGCTCTCGAATGTCTACCTGTGCACAGGTGGAGTTGCATTCTCTACACCCAAAACAGCATGTGAATAAGGCAATAGGGGTTGGAAAATCAAAATGGAGATAATCTAGAGAGCTTTACCTATTAATGAGATATTTGGAAGGATACACAACAAAATGTTATTGCCCTAACCAGTTTGGCTCAGTGGGTAGAGCGTCGGCCTGTGGACTCAGGGGTCCCAGGTTCGATTCTGGTCAAGGGCATGTACCTTGGTTGTGGACACATCCCCAGTAGAGGGTGTTCAGGAGGCAGCTGATCAATGTTTCTCTCTCATCGATGTTTCTAACTCTCTATCCTTCTCCCTTCCTCTCTGTCAAGAATCAATAAAATATATTAAAAAGAAAAATGAAAACCCCCAAAATATTATTAACATTACTCATTTGGTGATAAAAAATCAAGTGTTTTTTTAATTACATTTTCTAACATTTTATCATTTACATGTCTGTTTTGTAGCAATAAATCATATTTTTAAATTTAAAAAATCATTCATGGTTTTTCAGGAAGGGAATTGCACCATTTTAACCAAGATGGTTGTGTTCACCCCCCCCCCCTCCTTTCTACTTTTCAAATCTTCTAAAATGAGTGTTTGCCTGAATGATGGAGAAAATAAAAGTGCATTTTTAATAGGCATATTCACCACCCCCAAGTGGAATCAGTGCATTAGAACTCGAAAAGTATAGGTTTTTGAGAAATGTGTGAAGATGTTTCAGGACCAATAGATGTAATAATAATACGAATAACAATAGGTTCCATTTTCTATGTGAGGCTCTTTATAAATTTCTTAAGTGCATTATCTAATTTAATCCTCGTAACAACTGAGTGAGGATTAGCTTTTTCAATGGAAAACAAAATCTTAATCATAGCAACAGAGGAAATTGTCACCTATGTGCAGCTGAGGAAACAAAGCTATCCACAAAATTTATGGCCCCGTTGGCATTGGGCCAAGTCTTCTCCTAGCAATCTGTTAGCTGCTATGCAAACCTTAACTAACATATACTGCCTTTTCCCCCCTCCCTCAAATCTCTCTTAATTGGGCAAACTTGGGGGGGGGGAATGGGAATGGTTTTGGTTGAATATCTTTCTTGCTTTATGCTTAGGGTTATCAATACAGTTATTGAATGAAAACAGGTGGTGATACTGAAACCTGGTTTTGTACCACTCTGAGGGTGGAGGTTATGGGTGGGTCAGCCTCTTCCTTTGGTAGTGGGTAATGAACTTGGCCACTGCTTTCCTTCCGGCCTTTGGTTCCCATAGTGATTAGGAAACGTTCTTAGGTTAGTTTTGAAGGAAGTTTCACGTTTGAGTATTCATAACTGCTTTCCCATAACTATGAAGTAATTCTGTACTTACTTCTCATGAGTTGCTATATATATCCTAGGCTTTTGATTGGCTGGCTTTGTCCAGTCTCTCAAGTGCACTTACTCATACAAAGTACTCTTTTGGAAGTTTTCTATTTAATTTAAAAAGTATTTGTGACTTCTTTCAGAGGAGGAGGGATGTTCCTGTTTATTCACCTTTATAGAAAAGCAACTGGCATCAGAGTGCTGGCATTTGGTACATTTTTGTTGAACCGATGGATAAGGTTTTTTTTCAGTTCAAGGAGGCTTTTTTAAGGATTGGAATTGCCTGATGGGAGCAGAAGCTGCTCTTGAGGGAGAGAGATAGTGAACTCTGGGCAGGCATGGGCTGGGGCAGTGTGACCAGCAGATAGGATTGCATGATGCCTAAGGCTTGTGGTAGATTTGAGATCTTGTTATTCGTCTGTGTCTCTAACATGTACAGTCCCCAGAAGAGAGCTAGGAAACATTGGAACCACAGACTATGCCGCGGAGCTGTGCTGGCTGACGGGACTCTTACAGCACTGGGAGCAGAGTGCTCTGGTTCCTCGAGTCAGCGCGAACAGTTCTCATTTTGAGAAACAGGTCCAGTGAAATTGGGCTTCCGTCACCTTCCAGATTTAGTGTGAGTCTAGGAGAGAGTGGTGGGGAGGTGAAACTGTTCTGATATTTTCAATTCCAAGAAAGTTAGAATGAGACGTTTAGAATAAGTCAAGCCATTGGCGTCCAGGTTACAAGTAAGTTAACTTAAAAGCCAGGAGCTAGCCCTGTCTGGGAGCCTCAGTTGGTGGGAATGTCATATCACACACCAAAAGGTTGCCCTTTTGATTCCCGGTCAGCACGTCCAGGTTGTGGGTTTGATTCACCATCAGGGTGTCTATAGGAAACAGCTGATCAATGTTTCTGTATCTTCCCCTCCATCCCCCCCTCCTCTTTCTCTCTCTCTGAAAATCAATAAAAACATATCCTCCGGTGAGGATTAAAAAACCCCCCAAAGAAACAGGAAATAATATTACTCACTAAATATGTCACCTTAAGTATCTTTGATTGGTTTTCCACACACTTTTTATATTGCTGCCTCATTCATGAGTGCCCCCAAATTATCATTGTCCTCAATTTTGTATCAGTGTTTTATCTTACTTAGTTGCTGATATTAAAAAAATTTGGAGATTACCCAAATTATCCAGATTTTCTGATTTGTGTATTAAAAAAAAAAAAATTCAGTCTTGGCATAATTACACCAGGCTTCCTGCTCAGTAACCTGAACTGGAGCTTGGTGGCTAGAAGCCACCAACTTAAGTACAGACATTATTGTCCCTTGTTCTTTTATTCCCTGCTTCATTCATTCATTCATTCATTCATTCATTCATTCATTCATTCACGGGGCTTGTCTGGCCTCTGAGGGCATTTGAGTTTACTCTCGATATAATGCTCATATGCAGGTCTGAAGATTAGACTCTAAGTAGCTATTATGGCAACCTCAGGAGGGGACTGTTGAATAATATAAAGTGCTTCATTGGATTCGGGCAGAGTGTTCTGCTTTTGGGATGATCCCAGCCAGCCAACCCTGCAACCAGAGTGAAGAAGAAAACAATGTTCTCCTCCTGTGCTTCCCAGCGGCGTTCTGGAGAGCTCTGGTCCAAGAGCCGGGGCCCTGCCTAGGCTCACGGTCACTTGGCACCTGTGCTGGAGAAGGAGCCCGGGGAGTGGCAACAGCTCAATGGCATCCATTCAGCAGCTCTCTCAATGCCGGCAGCCAAGAGACGGTCAGCTGCGCCTGCGAGGAGTGTGGGTGCCCGCCAGGAACCTCTGAACTTCAAAGGGAAGAAACTGTACTGTGGGCTGATGTGGAAAGCTTTAGGTCCTGTTGAATTGAGCTCATTTTTACAGGGAAGGAAAATGGTGCAAAGAATTTTGGGGGACTCTACCTGTTTTTAGTAACCTTTCCACTCTACCCCGGAGGCGCCAAAATACGTAAAATGCCGGAGGAGCTGCATGCAACACCTAACCCTGAAAACAAAGGATTTCTACTGTTTGGTCTCAGAGCTACATGGAATTAGGGTGCTGTGAAAGAAGCAAATTCCATCAAAATTGAAGTTACACATTTATGACCAACTTTGATTTCTAAAGGGTGAGGTGGGTGTGGGGGGATCCCTTAAGTCTGAGCAACCTATACTTTGGTTCTAATAAGAAAAATAAATTGTGCTTTCTGTTGTTCTTGAAATGTTATTTTCACGCTGGCCCAGGCCTGAAGGCTGATGTCTGGACTTTGTTAAAAAGCAGAATGTGCCCTTCAATGATCTGAGAGCCTGAAGACAAGCACGAGTAGACTAAAACATTCCCTCCCCCCTCCCTCCTAACACCCGTCCCCCCCTCCCCGCCCCAGTCTGATTCAGTGACTTCCTGAAGACTGTCGTCACTTACTGTACATGGGTTTTATTCCCTTCATCTGCCCCCTTTCCTCACATATCCCTCCTTTTCCCTTTCTTTTTGCTCTTGCTTTCCTTGATTCTTTTCTGTTTTCTCATCAAGCTATATTTCCCTTTACCTTATTCTTGCTCCCACCTTCCCTCTTTCCCACAGTCTATCAGCCCATCGCCTTCTTAACAGAGTGGGTACACAGTGTGGGCAGAGGCTGGGTGAAAAAGATTCAATTAAAAGCCAGTGTTCAGCCCTGGCCTGCGTGGCTCAGTGGTTAAAGTGTCTGCCTGTGAACTAGAGGGTCTCGGGTTGGATTCCTGGTCAAGGGCAGGTACCTAGGTTGCAGGTTTGATTCTTCCCCACTCCTCCCCTTCCACCCCCATTGGTGTTCCTGTGGGAGGCAACCAGTTGATATCTCTCTCTCTCTCTCTCTCTCTCTCTCTCTCTCTCTCTCTCTTTCTCTTCCTCTTTCCCTTCTTCCCTTCCTCCCTCCCCCCTGCCTTCCACTCTCCTTAAAATTATCAATGGGGAAAAAAACCCACTTCATTCCTTGGGTTAGAATTAATAACATAAAAAATAAAAAGTCCGTGTTCCAGTTGTGGATGCATAATTAGGGGAGGGGGAAAGCTAAGATGTAGTTCTCTACCATGTACTAGAGCTGTTTGTGCATCTGATCATGTGTAAAAAAGAATCTCTTCCAGAGAAGAGCAGCTAAGTATAGGGAGGTGTAGCAGAGGCAATAAAGCAGATATTGTTTTTTAAAATATGTTTTTATTGATTTTAGAGAGGAATGAAGAGGGAGAGAGAGAGAAATATTGATGAGAGAGAATCTTTGCATGTCTCCTGCATGCCCCCTACTGAGGATTGAGCCCAAAACCCTGGCATATGCCCTGATGGGAGATGGAACCATGACCTCCTGGTTCTTGGGTTGTCACTCAACCAGTGAGTGACACTGGCCAGGCAATAAAGCTGATATTGTATTTAGGTCCCATAAAGAGAGAGTTTATAATGGCCTGGCTGGCATGGCTCAGTGGTTGAGTGTCAACTTATGAACTAGGAGGTCACAGTTGCATTCCCTATCAGGGTACATGCCCAGGTTGCAGGCTCGATCCCCAGTGTGGGGTGTGCAGAAGGCAGCCAATCAATGAGTCTCTGTCATCATTGATGTTTCTGTCTCTCTCTCCTTTTCCTTTCTTCTCTGAAATCAATGAAAAAATACATTTTTTAAAAGTATATAATTATATCTAATAAAGCCAGAATATGCAAATTGACCGTCACTTCATGACAAAAATATAATGAGGTAATATGCAAATTGACATGACACAGCCAATAAGGAGGGAATATGCAAATTAACATGACAAAGATGGCGGTAGCCAGGCCATCCTGCCCCGGCCGCTCCAGGCCTCTGGGCAGCACATGAAGGTGGAAGGCGGCTCTGGGCCAGAGTGAAGGCAGTGCCAGCAGCCAGGGAAGGAAGGCCCATTCTTGCACGAGTCTTCGTGCATCGGGTCTCTAGTGAAGTTTAAGATTAGAAAATGCTAGCATTTTCACTTTATTATTTTTGAACCGCTTTGTTGTAAAGATTAAAAGAGATATTATCTTGCCCTGACTGGTTTGGCTCAGTGGATAGAGTGTTGGCCTGCCGACTCAGGGGTCCCAGGTTTGATTCCAGTTAAGGGCATGTACCTTGGTTGTGGGCACATCCCCAGTGGGGTGTGTGCAGGAGGCGGCTGATCGATGTTTCCGATGTTTCTAACTCTCTATCTCTCTCCCTTCCTCTCTGTAAAAAAATCAATAAAATATATATATTTTTAAAAAATATATACTATCTTTTAAGAAGTGTAGCTTTTCAAAGTAAATTGCAAAATGAATGGACCAAAATAAATAAGAATGATGCAAGGTAGATGTTTTAAATGATTTATAATTTTAAGCCACTTTAAAAGTTACTTCTAATTAATAGTAAAATAAAAGGTGGACATTGTGGTACTTCTTTCCTACATCCTCAGTATTCTATTAAATATAGCCGACTCTGCCTTCTCTTATCTAAATTAGCATAAAACAGGTTTGTTTGTTTTTTTTAATCTATTGTCAGAATTTGGCAGGAAATGTCATTTCCTGATAATGTCATCAGTTGGAACATAGGTCTACAGCTATCTTTTCTGTGGATAAAATGCTTTTGTTTTTAACTCATTAAATAAACTAGAAGTCCAGTGCACGAATTTGTGCACCAGTGGGGTCCCTTGGCCTGGCCTGTGGGATTGGGCTGAACTGGCTCTCTGACAAACCTGAAAGGTCCAGGATTGTGAGAGGGCACAGGCCAGTCCAAGGGACCCCACTGGTGCACAGTCAGGACCAGGGAGGGATGCAGGAGGTTGGCCAGCCAGGGAGGGACTATGGGAGGGCTCCAGGACATGTCTGGCCCATCTCACTCATCCTGATAGGCCAGACCCCAGCAGCAAGCTAACCTACCAGTCAGAGCATCTGCCCCCAGGTATCAGTGCACATCATAGTTACTGGTTAATTGTCTGCCCCCTGGTGGTCAGTGCACATCATAGCGAGCGATTGAGTGGCCTTAGCATATCATTAGCATATTATGCTTTGGTTGAATGGACGACTGGACAGTTAGCATATTAGGCTTTTATTATATAGGATTGAAACAGTCCTTATAATAATCAAGTAGAGAGCTGAATAAAGAGAGTATCCTTATCTTATAGAATGCTTAATTTTAATTTTTTTAATAATTGGCCCAGCCCCTGCTTAATTTATTGCCCTGCAGAAAGTGAAAAACTATTATATATGTAATGCCCTGAACTCTCCAGACAATCACACCCCTGGGCCTTTGCACAAACTACCCTTTTTGCCCAACTTGCCATATTCCTACTTAGCTGCTCCCTCCAGTGTCGTCTCAGAGTCTTCCCTGATTTACCTGGGCAGAATTTGCTGTTCCTTCTTATGTGTTATTTTCACAGCACTTGCTTCATGCTTCAATTATAGGACTTATACATTTCATTGTAAATGATGATCATTTAAAAAAATAAGTTACTTGTCTTCATGCCTGTAGACCAGAAGGCTCTGAGGGCAAAAAGACCATGTGATTTTATTTGTCTGTCCAGAGCCAACACCTGGAAGATGCTCAGTAAATGTTTGTCAGGTGAGTAGTGTAAGCATTTTGGTTCCCATTGTTCACTTGCTGAGTGGATATTATTGAATGAAGATTGTGAAATTCAATTTTTTTCAGATTATGTGAGTAAAAGTTGAATGTAGGACTAGAAATACACTTTTATTATAGAGTTTGGCCCAGACCCGAGAATAAAATAGAATAATATATAGGATATTATTATTAACTAGAGGCCCATTGCATGAAGAGATTCGTGCAATAGGCCTTCCTTCCCCTGGCTGCTGGCACTGGTTTTCCTCCGGCACCTGGGACCCAGGCCTTTGGTCTGGCCGTAGAGGAGAAGCCAAGCCTCTTCAGCCTTCAGTCTTCAGTGTTCACTCTGGCCAGAGCCTTCAGTCTTCGCTCTGTGCCTGCATATGCAAATTAACATCCATTTTTGTTGGGTTAATTTGCATAGCCACACTGATTGGCTGGTGGAAATAGCAGAGTGACACCAATTTGCATGTTTCTCTTTTATTAGTGTAGATACATGGATTGTGTATCAAATTGAACATTTTTCTTTTGTACTTTGAAAAGATAAAATAACAAAGAAGATAATTAATATTTCTGATGTTTAAACAAAGCTGGTTGATGTTCAGTATTTGCTTAGGCCTGAAAAAAAATCTTTATACACACACACACACACACACACACTCACACACATTAGAGGCCTGATGTATGAAGATTCGTACAAGAATAGGCCTTCCTTCCCCTGGCTGCTGGCACTGGCTTCCCTCTGGCACCCGGGACCCGGGCTGCTTCGCTCCGGCCACTGCCAAGTACTGGGACATAGGTTGCTTTGCTCCGGCCGCCGCCAGGCATCTGGGACCGGGGCTGCTTTGCTCTGGCCCCTGCCACCACCTACCAGGGGCGTGCTCTGAGCCACGCTGCAGCTGCTCAGAGCATGCCCCCGCCCCTGATGTGTGTCTGCTGAGGCTGGGGGTGGCGTGCAGTTCCCTCCTGCCCCTCTGTGCTCGCAGCTCCTCCTGAGCAGCTGTGATGCAGTCTCCTCCTGATTCAGTGGTGATGCCCAGATAATTTGCATATTACCTGTTTATATATATAGATTACTTATATATATAAAAATTGATTACATATAAATTGGTTAAATACATAACTTGATTATACATATATATACACATATACATATGCATATACATATATATATTTATATTATATGTGGTTGATTTTTTAAATTGCCATCTTGTCAAGGATTTTGTGAGCTAAAGCCTAGAAGGTATGTATTCTAGGATCTAGACTGTATTGTGATTTTCCATTGTGCGGTGAATGCTGAGGAAACGTGGCTAACTAGACTGCTTGCTGGGATCCTACTGTCTGCTCCTGAGCCAGCGTTTTAGATTACTTGGAGCCAGAGGCTGAGCTCTCATTTATTGAACTGTGTGAAGTTAAATAAGATATGAAGTTGCAAAAGTCTATAATAGAAGTCTAAAGAAAAGTGAAGTGAAATAATTGGTGTTTTCTTTGTTGTTTTCCTAGAAGAAGGTCTTCTCTTATGGCAAAAGTAGACATATAAAATATACCTTTGATTGAGAGATGTTTAAAACATTATGATATTAAATGCACATAACTGGAGTTCTTTTTCCACTGTTGACCAAATAGGACATTGTGTATGGGAGAAATCTTGTAGGGCTGGATGCAAGGACCACATGGAGCAAAGGATGAAGAGGTAGTGATGGGAGGGGGGAAAGCAAAAGCATTTTATGACATAGCAAATTTGGGTCCTAAGTCCATATATGCATAACTGAGCATTTTGACAACTCAGTATCTTTACTGAAGCAAACATTTATCAGAGATAGCTATTGAATATCATGTGCTATGTGAAAATTTAGAGACATGATCTTTGTTTTTGAGGCACTAATTTGTAACCTGTATAGTTCCAAGTGGTACAGAATCTTCTGTATATATAAAGAACCAGGGGCCATTGCAACCAAACGGATGACCGAATGGATGACCGAACAGGCTGCGTGGGGCACCAAGGCTCTCAGGGGGGTTAATGAGGGACGACCAAATGACTGAGCAGTAGGCTGCTTGGGGCAACCAGGCCAGCAGAGGGGAGGGGGGGCAGTGAGGGATGACCAAATTACTGAGCAGCAGGCTGTGTGGGGCGACCAGGCAGGCAGGGGAGGGGCTGAGAGGGGTGACCAGGCAGGTGGGGAGGGCTTGTTGGAGGCAACCAGGCCAGCAGGGGAAACAGTAAGGGGTAACCATGCTGGCGGAGGGGACAGTTAGGGGTGACCAGGCCGGTGGAGGGGGCAGTTGGGGATGACCAGGTTGGCAAGGGGGCCAGTTGGGGGCGACCAGGTCGGCAGGCAGAAGTGGTTAGGGGTGATTAGGCTGGCAGGGTTCTAGTAGAGGCGATCAGGCAGGCAGGCAGGTGTGCAGTTAGGAGCCAGCAGTTCCAGACTGTGAGAGGGATGTCCAACTGCCAGTTAGGCCCGATCCTCAGGCAGTCGGACATCCCCCCAGGGGTTCTGGATTGTAGAGGGTGCAGACTAGGCTGAGGAGATGCCCTCTCCCCCATGCACGAATTTTGTGCACTGGGCCTGTAGTTATAACATAACTAGAGGTCCGGTGCATGAAATTCATGCACTGTGGAGGGTTGTGTGTCCCTCAGCCCAGCCTGCACCCACTCCAATCTGGGATCCCTCGAGGGATGTCTGACTGCCCGTTTAGGCCCAATACTGGTGTAATCAGGCCTAAACGGGCAGTCAGACATCCCTTTCACAATCCAGGACTGCTCTCTCCCAACTGCTTACTGCCTGCCTGCCTGCCTGATTGCCCCTAGCTGCTTCTGCCTGCCAGCCTGATCACCCCCTAACCACTCTTCTGCCAGCCTTATTGACACCAAACTGCTCCCCTGCCAGCCCAATTGTTCCTAACTGCCCTCCCCTGCCAGCCTGGTCATCCCTAACTGCACTCCCTTGCTGGCCTGGTTGCCCCTAACTGCCCTCCACAGCCAGCCTGGTTGTCCCCAACTGCCCTCCCCTGCAGGCCTGGTCCCCCCCAGGTCTCCTCCCCTGTAGGCTTGGTCACCCCCAACTGCCCTCCCTTGCCAGCCTGGTCACCCCCAATTGCCCTCCCCTGCAGGCCTGGATCCCTCCCCAACTATCCTCCCCTGTAGGCCTGGTAACTCCCAACTGCCCTCCGCTGCTGCCCTGATCACCCACTACTGCCCTCCCTTGCGCCATCTTGTGTCTACATGGGGGTAGCCATCTTATGTGTTGGAGTGACGGTCAATTTGCATATTACCTCTTTATTATATAGGATAGCAATAGTATAATAATGATTTTAAAACAAAAGCAGTTGACTTACTGTATTCTCAAGTGTATAAGGTGACTGGGCGTATAAGACAACCCCCAACTTTTGAGAAGGTTTTCCTGAGTTAAAAAGTCTAGACGGAGACCGTATGCGGCACAAAAAGGAGCCAACCGGAGACACTTGCGGTCTCCATCCGACTTTTGAGAAGATTTTCCTGGGTTAAAAAGTCATCTTATATGTTGGAAAATACAGTAATTATAGTTTCTCTTAAAGCCATAGCATCATGACATTCAGGAAATACTAGGAAATTGACATTAGCACTTAGCTAGTTAAAAAAATTTTTTTTGAATCTCTTTTTGGGTGTGGTGGTGATTCTTTTGGCTTTTTTTTTTTTTTTTTTTTTTTTACGTTAAATGGTAGAAATATCATCATTGCTTTTCTAGATGATGCTAGACACTTATTTGATACATTAGTAGTTGTACAATACATAGCATTCAAACAAATTACTAGAAGGTGGGACTGGATCACTTGGCGTCTTTCTGTTGTTACTCTCTCTGTAATTGTTGAGCATTATAATTTTGTATCGTGGACTTTGGAGTCAGATACTCCTAAATAGGAATTCACGCTTTAGTATTTATTAATTGTATAACTTTGGACAAAATAAACTCTCTGTGCTTCAGTTTTCTCATCTATGTTATTGGAGACGCTGTGAAACAGGATTGCATTGCTGTAAGAATGAAATGAGCTAAGGTCTATCAAGTGCTTGTCCCAGGATCTGGAACCCAGTAGGAACTCTGTAAATCTTCTCCTGCTACATGCCAATGGTAGATGGCTTGTGAGGTTGAACTGTATTCCAGTACACACTTGCAGATTGTAATTACTGCAATAAAGGAAACAGCCTTTACTTGAAAAAGCTTCAATTTGCAATTACTTCAGCACAAAAGATTTAAACTAGTTTAGAAGCTTTTCATTCTTAAAACTTATTCAGAGAAAAACATGCTAGATTTTGTATTTACCCCATGAGACTTCATTTCGGATTAGATCAGGACAGAAGGTCAATGTTTAGAGAATGCCTGGAACCATTGTCAGTACCACAGCCATTCTAAAATGCAAATCTTTGTACTCTGTACAGATCAATGATTTTCACACACTGTCCTCTTCCTTTAGTAAAAATCAATCTACTAATATGGTCTTAAATGTCCTTGCTTAATTATGGGGAAGTTAATGATATCCTGCCTCTTGTGCATTCCAAATAAAGCAGTCTAGTGAATCTTTCAGATCTGTACTTTCTTAAACTGGCCTTTCCTGCAGCGTAGATAAACTGCAATCATTGATCACCTTAATTTATTGTCCTTTATCCTGGCTAGCTTTCATCTGGGGAAAAAGAAGTGCACATTTGTTTTCTGTACTTTACCCGAAATTGTTATCTAGGCCAAAAAATAATATTTGGCTTTTAAAAGCTATGAAAACTGATGCTTTTGTAGTAAGCTTTTATTCTAAAATAATACTAAAGTTAACGTCATTTCAAATGAAGATGTTATAATGAAAGCTTAGATAGAAAAATGGGTACAACCTCTCTTTAAATGTCAGAAATGTGGAAGTGACTTCCATTTCTGAAACAATGAGGACTAACAGTGCTGAGAGCACAGTTTTAATGATGCTCCCCACAAATAGGTTAATTGTCCATAGAGGTCTAGGATGAGGCCATGATTTTGAGCTTAGAATGGAAACAACCTGGTTTCATACATGTCTGTACTATTAAGTTATTGGTGATTTCATAATTCAATACCAGAGAAAGACTTTCAGGGTTTATATTTTCCACGAGGCATTCCCTGAAAGGTTACACCATGTCTAGCCATCCTAACCTTCCTTCCCCAGGACCTAACTCTTTGGAGCCAGGGTATCAAAAATACCAATTTTAGTTTATTTTAAGGAACTACATTTTCATTCCCCAAGTTGGCACAGCCTTCCAAATCCTATGTATCTTTTAAAGGCAGTGCAGGGCGAACCCCTCTAAAGCTATTACTGATGGCCACCCCAATTGCCCTGTGATC
>PVJC01035690.1:0-18120 GCA_004026665.1 Murina feae
GCTGCTCTGTCTTGAAGCATTGATCTCAAGCTGAACTACAATTCAAAATAATGCCTAACACAAAAAGGAAATCTCTTTTTCAAGGATGGGTTTTGATGATAAATAAAAACTTTGTAGAGTAGTTTCCCTTATATATGACACACACACATGCCAAGAGCCGATTCATATTCTGTGCATCAGCAGATTTATTAAACTCTAAAGTGAAATCCCTACTACCATGACCAAATGACAGCGAGTGCTCTTCATTCTGTATCATTTATATTACAAAATGTCTTACAGTATCATTTGAAAAAGAATTGTTGGTAAACATACATTGCTCATAGTTTGGCATTAATGTTGTGTTTGACATTATAAATATCTTGGCAATATCATTGCATTTACTTATCTTTCCTGCATAAGTGCATTGTCTTTGAATACTGTCTCTTTGTTTTCATTTAATTGTTTGTCTTTAGCTTATTTTTGTTTTGTTAATCCTCACCTGAGGATATTATTTTCCATCGATTTTCAGAGAGAGAGGAAGGGAAAGGGAGAGACACACAGAGAGAAACATTGATGTGAGAGACACACATCAATTGGTTGCCTCCTGCATGTTCCCTGACTGGGGCTGGGATCGAGCCTGCAACTGAAGTATGTGCCCTTGATCAAAACTGAACCAGAAACTCCATGAGCCAATGCTCTAACCACTGAAGCAAACAGGTTAGGATTTTTTTAAAATAAAAAATTATAATATACTCAGGGGAAATATTTTAACAATTTAATTGTCACTGTGTTTGTATAAAAATTAAAGTTTTGATGCCTTCATTACAATAATTTGATAAAATCTGATAACAGAAGCCACAGTAGAAATTAAGAAAAATGGATTCCTAAACCAAAAAAATCCAGAAAACATGTTTTTCAGATCTTGATGTGAGAGTCATACTTGCTGATTTATTTGTCACTGTACAGATAAAAAAATTTTATATATCATCTTTAATATAATATCATTCTGAAGTATCACTATAGAAGTAACACTACAGAAGTATCACCATCATCTTTGGGCTATTAGTCCATTTTAAGTGAAATGAGTACATAATATTTCAAAACTAAAATAAAACTTAAATAGACAACAGAACATATGATGTATAAAGGTACATTCAACTAAATGTATTCAGGACCAAGCTACTAACCCTCTCTCCTTTGTGTATTATTTTTATAAGCATAACTATGGTTTTACCATTATATATAACATATAAATTATATAACATAAATATATGTATAATGGCTTTACTGATGTATAAATTACACATATAATGCAATACAACAAATAATGTAATATTTATAATGTATCTTAATATGTGATTTAATAATAAAATGACATTAGTTTTAGGTTAATGGGGTTTACTTAATGAAGTAATGAAAAATCTAACTTAGGAAGGTCTAAGGAAAATTGCAAAGCTAAATATATAAGAGTAGAAGATCTTAAAGCTTATGGTATTATTTAATCTGTTATTCTCATGTCTTTTTGTGACATTTTTTGAAATTATAAATTAAAGTAATAAAATACTGAATAGAAAATACATAAATACATTAAATTGTATTTAAAAATTTGATAGCTGAGGCTAAATAAAATTAGCCCAAAAAATCTCAGCTAAAGTTGTAATATAATAAAACCAACAGGTAGTAAAAAGGATGACTAAAATAGTAAATCATTAACATTTTGCAAAATACCATTAGTAGAAATGTGACATAATGCCATCTTTTACACTGTGTTTTATTTATGGGGAATTTAAGAATGGTTCTGCTTATGTGATATTCTCAGACAAGATGAACAGAGAACCTGCCGCAGAGGAGAAATAGTCCATCCAGGAGGTGCTAGCAGAGTCAGACACTGAGCACTGAGAGTTGCAAGTGGAGAAATATTGGCCATTTTATTATGAATAGCACCACCCAGGAGGGCAGGAAGCTAATACTCTATAGCTAGAACTTCCCAATGGCATGTGTAGGTTACAACTACACACTATACAGGGCAACATCACAAGACACCATGCGTTAGGAAGTTGGGAGCTGATTGGTTGGAAGTGTAAAAAGTCATTTGTTCAGGTCTCGTGGGCAGCTCGGAGGTCCATTCTGGTGTCCCTGTCTTCTTTCATGGGGAAGTAGACGGGTGTTGTTCCACCTTAAGGTTTAGAAGCTGAAACATAACTTGGGTAAAAATGTTTCCTTTAACTTCTCAGAGGCCCAGACCTTGTGAAACATACATGTCTAGGCTACTGTCTTCTGCTCCTTGGGGATTCCTGATAAGGGAAAGGCTAGGTCTTTCAGAGAGCAACAGAGAAAGAGAAATGATTTCTAAAGCTAGGATTTAAAGCTAAATTTAATCAAGGTCATAGGGGCCTTGTTTCAAATCTCCTAAAGGAATTGGCCACACACAACAGAAGCCTCTATGTAATTGTAACCAAAAAGATCTAGTTGGAAAATACTGGGGTCTCTTAGAAACATTAGGATGTTAGAACTCCAGAGGATTAGGCAGAGAAACCATAGCAAAAGTCACACAGATAAAGAAACTGGTCCCACACATAGCAGTTATCACCATAAGGAAGGCATTCCCTGCCCTGGTCTTTGGTACAGACACTTAAATTCCAAAGTACTGAAGGCATTACTGTCTAAACCTACCTCATTTTCCATCCATTGGCTATGCCATTTGACTGCCTTAACAAGAAGTGCACACTGACTCCCATTAAGAAAACACATTTTGGGAGAATTTTCTTAAAGTGAGACTGAAGAGAAATTACAAAGCAGGAAGAGGAGTTAGATTATTATAGGGAAAATGATTCACATTTTCAAATTATGTTCATATATGCAGGTATAGTCATAAAACTGATACCTACACGGCTTCATAGTGATACCTGCCACCCCACAGCAGCCACAGCAGACAAAGACAAGTCTTGACAAACACTCTAGTATATGAGTAAGCTTTCAATTTTTGGGGTTCATTCAATGAACATTTTAGTAGCAATAACATTATCTCATCTAATCTAATAAAAGAGTAATATTGAAATTGACCATTTCTATGGGACACCTAAGCCACACCCACCAGCCAATCAGAGTGGCTGCATGCAAATTAACCCAGCCAAAATGGAAGCTGGCAGTCATGGAGCTAGAGTAAGCAGGAGGCTTCTGTTGCACCAGGAGTAAACTGTCTGCCTAGGACGTCTGAGCCTCTCTCTGCGCATGACAACATAGTTGCAATTATAGAAGCCACGGAGCTGAACCAAACAGGAGGCTTCTGTTGCACCAGTGATGGAGGAAACTATCTGCCTAGGCCAGCTGGGCCTCTACTAAGGCAACATTGTTTCAATTATGGAAGCCACAGAGCTGAAGCCAACAGGAGGCTTCGTTACCTGTCTAGGCCTTGGCTTAAAGCAACAGTGTATCAATTATAGAAGATAAATAAACCCCAGAAACTTGGTTCCAGCCAGCCTTGCTGGGACGTTGGGTCAATGGGAGCTGTGGGCAACCTGAAAACGGCCCTCAACCCCTCACCCAGGCTGCCCAGGCATGCCAGCAGGTGGACATTCCCCGAGGGGTCCCAGACTGTAAGAGGGCACAGACCGGGCTGAGGGATCTCCTGAGTACACAAATTTTTGTGCACAGGCTCCTAGTATTAAATAATTAAAAGTTTTATGTTTTATCATTGACAATATTAATATTTCAGAGGCATAATGTAAAATAAAGTCAGGATACAATTATGCTGTATTTTTACTAATGTTTTGCCACAATAAGCTAATGTTCTCTGTTTTAATTTGTTTTTACTCCCTATTGGGTTTCATTACTTTACATTTTTTAGAACTGTAGAAGCAGGAATGAAAATTTAGGTAAGTTCTCTCTCAAACTAACTGAAATTTAAAGAAGTATTACTTTAAGGCCCGATGTTTGTATAATGACTACATTTTATTTCTTAATTTTTGTTTTAATTTAAATATTTTTTATTATTATTGTCATCTAGAGATCTATTTATTTATTTTCCTGGAATGAAAACTATTTTAAAATTTAGAAATGTTTTGGTTTTGCTTATAGCATTATGGACTATTCTGATATAATGTATAGTCACCATTGTTCAGGATACATTTAAAAATTATTCCCAGAGCAAAGTCAAAGATAAAAATAACAAGAAAATTTATTTATTACCCTTGGTGAGTTTCTTCTTCTTTTTTTTTCTATTCAGCTGTCCCACATGAGTGAATGGAAGTATTGTATTGCAAGGAGGATTGTTCAAGTAGAGATTCAAGCTGACAATTTTTACTGGCTCTCTCCAATAAGAGTTCTGAACCTGGAATTTTATTCGGACCCAATTACATGGAGCTTGTGTCAATGGTCAACAAACTCTATGAATTTCACAGTAACAATTTACATATTACCATTGTATAAAGCAGGTGTAATTATCTTTTTTAAAAAACTTTTTATTTGAAAATAATCTCAAATATATCTAGATGTGAGTTACAAAAGCAAAATAATACAAAGAGTACATGCATACAATTTACACAGATATAGCAATTGTAATTTTATCTTTCGTTTTAGCAATTGTTTTTAGCAATTTTTTCCTTCTTTCTTTTTCTTACACACACACACACACACACATGCACACAGAAATACACTCATTTTTTTTCTGAACTGTTTATGCATTACATGTATCATGTACCTTTATACCTCAAAACTCTAGCATGTGCTTTTTCTTATGTAACCACAGTTCAATTATCAACTTCATAAATTCGCAATGGATTCAATATTTTATCTAATCCACTAATCATACTTTGATGTTGTCATTCTACTAATGTAATGTCCTTTACAGCATTATTTTCCCCATACATTATTGAATCCAGTCAATTACTGCATTTAATTAGTTTACTTAGCATCCTTTTATCTATAACATTTCAATGGCATTTCTTTGTCAAGCATATCATTGACCATTTAAAAATAATATGACAATCTCTTTTTGCAATCAAGTATTCCTTATTTTCATTTTTGCCTCTTCTCTAGAATTTATTTTTTAATTTAATTTTTGTTGTTGACACTATTACAGATGTCCCTGTTCCCCCATGCCTCCCTTGCTCTCCTCCACCCAGCCCCTGCCACCTCACTTCTGGCCATCACCACACTGTTGTGTCTATGACTTATGCATATATATTTTTAAAAATATATTTTATTGATTTTTTTATAGAGAGGAAGGGAAAGGATAGAGAGCTAGTAACATCAATGAGAGAGAAACATCGATGAGTTGCCCCCTGTACACTCCCCACTGGGGATGTGCCCTCACTAAGGTACATGCCTTTGACCAGAATAGAACCTGGGACCCTTGAGTCTGCAGGCCGACGCTCTATCCACTGAGCCAAACCGGTTAGGGCTCCATATATGGTTTTTTGTTTTTTTTTTGTTAATCCCTTCACCTTCTTTTATCCAGTTCCCAACTCCACTCTTCATTCTGATATCTGTCAGTCTGTTCCATATATCCATGCCTGTTTCTATTTTGTTTGCCAGTTTATTTTGTTCATTAGATTCCACATATAAGTGAGATAATCTGGTATTTGTCTTTCTTTGCTGGCTTATTTCACTTAACATAATAATGTCCAGGTCCATCAATATTGTTCCAAAAGGTAAGATTTCCTTTTTTCATTGCCAAGTAGTATTCCATTTAAAAAATGTGCCACAGTTTCTTTATTCACTCATCTACTGATGGATACTTGGACTGTTTCCACATCTTGGTTATTATAAATAACACTACTATGAACATAGGGATGCATATATATATATTTTCTGATTGGTGTTTCAGGATTCTTAGAATATATTCCCAGAAGTGAGATCAGTGGGTCAAAAGGTAGTCCCATTTTTAATTTTTTCAGAAAACTCCATACTGCTTTCTACAGTGGCTGCACCAATCTTCATTTCACCAATGGTGTACTAGTGTTCCCCTTTCACCACATTCTCACCAGCACTTCTGTTTGTTAATTTATTGATTGTAGCCATTCTTACAGGTATGAGGTAATATCTCAATGTGGTTTTAATTTCCATCTGTCTGATTAGTATGGCCATTGAGCATTTTTTCATATATCTATTGGCCATGGATGTGTCCTCTTTGGAAAAGTGTCTATTTGGGTCCTTTGCTCATTTGCTAATTGGATTGCTTGTCTTTCTGGTGTTGAGTTGAATAAGTTCTTTATATATTTTGGAAATTAACCCCTTATCAGGTGTAACATTGGAAAACCTGTTCTTCTGTACGGTGGATTCTCTTTGTATTCTGTTGGTAGTTTCTTTTGCTGTGCAGAAGTTTTTTAGTCTTATATGTTTAGTTTTTTCCTTTGTTTTCCTTGCCCTAGAAGATATATTAGCAAAAACATTGCTATGTGAGATGTCTGAGATTTTACTGCCTATGGTTTCTTTTAGGATTTTCATAACTTACCGTTAAGTCTTTTACCCATATTGAGTTTATTCTTTTTTTAAAAAATATTTTATTGATTTTTTTACAGGGAGGAAGGGAGAGGGATAGAGAGTTAGAAACATCGATGAGAGAGAAACATCGATCAGCTGCCTCCTGCACACCTCCTACTGGGGATGTGCCCACAACCAAGGTACATGCCTTTGACTGGAATCGAACCTGGGACCCTTCAGTCTGCAGGTCGACGCTCTATCCACTGAGCCAAACCGGTTAGGGCATTGAGTTTATTCTTGCGTATGGTGTATCCTTTAATGTCTAGTTTTTTTTTTTTGGCTTGTATCTTTCCGATTTTCCTAACACCATTTTTGAAGAGATTTTTCCCCCCACTGTATGCTTTTGCTTCCTTTATCAAATATTAATTGGCCATAAAGGTGTGGATTTAGTTCTGGGTTCTCTGTTCTGTTCCATTGAACTATATGCCTATTCTTATGCCAGTGCCAGGCTGTTTTGATTACAGTGGGATTGTAGTACAGTTTTATAGAAGGTACTGAGATACCTCCAACTTTGTTTTTCTTTCTTAATATTGTTGGGGTCATTCCGGGTCTTTGGTAGTTCCATATAATATTTTGGAATAATTATTCTAGTTCTGTGAAATATACCATTCTATTTTAATAATAATTGTATTGAATCCATAGATTGCTTTGGTTAGTATGGACATTATAATGATATTAGAGGCCCAGCGCATGAAATTTGTGCATGGGTATGGTCCCTATACCTGGCCTGCAATCTGGGCCATCTTCCCCAGCTGCCCGCAGCTGGCTCCACTCCCTGTCCCCACCCAAACCCAGTTCTACATTTGCCATTGGGTGATTGGTGCCTGATGGCCAGGGGAAGGGACCGAGAGTTTGGCTGTTCCCACCTCCTCAGCAACTCCACCCCCGCCCTCACAGTTGGTGGCCATCAGGTGATTAGAGCCTGTTGGCTGGGGAAAGGGACCAAGGGGTGTGCCTCATAGTGACAGGTCTGTGGTTGCTCTCATCATTCTGCAGCTAGGGTCAATTTGCATGTTACCCTTTTACTATATAGGATAGAGGCCTGGTGCACAGGTGGGAGCTGGCTGTCCTGTCTTGAAGGGGGCCCTGGATCGGGTTTGGGTGGCCCCTCTGGGGTGCAAGGCTGGCCGGGGCGAGGGGCCGCGGGAGGTTTGCAGGCTGGCCATGGCCCTGACTTTTTCAGGAAGGACTTCCAGAATGATGTCCAGAAGATGTCTGGTCTATCTGGTCTAATTAGCATATTACCCTTTTATTAGTATAGATTACTTTTTCTGATCCACAAACGCAGTATATGTGTCTGTTACCTCCCAGGGACCAGCCAGGAGTGAGTCTGCCTCAGGTCGGCTTGTAGTGTGTGGGTTCTTGACTTTGTGAAACAAAGCTTTCACAACATGTGTCCAGGTGAGTTTGCAAGTATATTTGTTAAAGCTGGGGACAATGAAACAAAGGAAGAAATTAGGGTGGAAGAAGCAACAGGGGAGAGGCGAGGTGGCGCTCTGCTTTGTGTCTCTAGAAATGTTATAGGAAAGAAGTGAGCAAGATGGGGCTGCTATTAGCTCACTGGGAGGTGAAGGTCATAGTGATAGAAGTGGGCCTGGGCGGGGCTGCTTTAGCTTATTGGGAAGTCAAAAAAGGGGGCTCTTGGAGACAGGGTTAGGGGGGGTAAACTTGGGTCAAAGTACACTGCTCACTGCTTCCCTGGTGGCAAGTCTCATGGGGGACCCTTAATGTCTGGGAAGAAATGCAATGTTTTTTGCCTAGGAAGGAGCATGGGAGTGCCCTATGGAAAGCCTGCACCGAGTCTTGTCCTGAGGGCTTTTTATTCCTTTATTTTTTCTGCAGGTGAGAATCCTAGGAGAGGGTTGGGGCCAGAAGTGACTAGGTTTAGCTTCCACTTACTCTACAGCTATCTTGGATCCCTCTGATTATTTTTCAACTGAGCTACTTTTTAGAGTTGCTCATAATTAACAGCTCAGTTCTATCTTACACTAGCTTGAGGTTTCAGAGATGCATGGGATTCTGAAATTACATTTTAAAGATGTTCTTTTGGATTTTATGTTTACAACAGTATAATGTGGCATGTTAAGACTATTTTTTTTTGCTCTGTGTTGAACTACCTAAGAGCAGGGTTTAAATATTCAAAGGATCATCTCCCTCCCTGACCTGATAATAAATATACTAGCCTCAGGTCTTTCTCTTTCCATCTATTTCTCAGGCTTTTTCAACTGCAAGAGTTCCTTCAGAATTAGCTGTTCTAGTTAATCATGGGAAAATGAAAGTGTGAGAAGTATTAAGATAACTTTGCTAATCATTTTAATACTTCTTTATAAATTATTTTTTAGTATAATAATTTCATCTGCAGGGAAAAAATAATCAAAACATCCTGAGGAAAAAGTAGAATTTATATTATTCTAAGTTTATCGCTTGGAAATGGTTTTAGAAAAGCCAGAATCCTCCTTGTGTGCCCCTCTGGAGCTTCTATTTCTCAGTTGTGGTAGGATTTATAACAGAGCCTTTTCACTGATACATTCGGGAAAAGACTAGTGTTCTCATTCCATTTCTAATAAAACAAAGACCAGTGTGTAAAAATAAAAGTATAAATTATATATTCAGTGCATACCTTCTAGATTGAAGTAATGCTTCTTAATAAAATATTTCCATGAAAGTATGAGTTTAAAAAATAATTTGTATATTAAATGTTGATAACATTAAAAACTTATATCTATATATTTAAAATAAGTATCTGTGCCAGTGTGCTTTAAATGTAGTTGGAAAGTTAAGTCAGAGTCACAATTATAGTCCTGATAAAGATACCTAGAGGTATTTAATATACATATGACATATAGGTTAACTTAATGTAGTAAGTGATATATATTAGGTAGGTCTTAAATAAACATGACTTTCTTCCTATTAGGCTTGACATTTAACTGTAATTCATCAAGGTATTTCTAAGTACCAACCCATTACAAATCTTACATAGTAAACCAAGGAAAGACAAAAATACTAATTTTAACTATGCAGTGTGAAGCAAAAGTAAGTTTATAAGAATGCAAAACACAGTTTATTCTTGTGTTATTATAATTTATTAACTAGGGGCCTGGTGCACGAAATTCGTGCACTGGGGGGGAGGTGGTGTCCTCAGCCCAGCCTGCCCCTCTCATATATTGGGAGCCCTCAGGGGGTGTCCTATTGATGGCTTAGGCCTGCTCCCTGATCCCCTTGGGGAGTGGGCCTAAGCCACAGTCTGGCCTCCCTTTGTGGGAGGTGATCAGGCTAATCAGGGGAAGCCACCAGCCCCATCACCCTACTGCTGCAGCCACTGCCAGTCACCGCAGCCACCAAGGTGTTTTCATCAACATGGACTCCAGTCCCTTCACCATGAAGAAATGACAACTTTCTTTAGGCATTTTCAAGATGTGTCTTTCATAGAATATGACATTTCTTTCTTTCTTTTTTTCTTTTTTTTAATCCTCACCTGAGGATATGTTTCCATTGATTTTTAGAGAATGTGGAAGAGAAGGGAAAAACAGAGAGAAACATCAAAGTGAGAGGAACACTTTAATTGGTGCATGAGCCCTGACCTGGGCTCCAGCCAGGGAGGAGCCTGCAACCTAGGTACATGCTCTTGGTCAGAATTGAACCCAGACCCTGTAGTCAGCAGGCTGAGGCATTATGCACTGAGCCAAACTGGCTAGAGCAGAATATGACATTTCTTAGTTCTCCAGCAGTGGGCCTTCATTTTTTTCTCCAGGAGTGTGGTGGAAAAACCCTAGATCACCTTTAGGGATTCTTATTACCCAAGTTACTAAGACTATTACCAGTGGCATACAGGGAGCTTAGCCAATGAGCACTAAGAAAAGGTGTTTCCTCTGTAGTTCACTCTGATCACTGGCTCCACCCCTGCCCCTCCAATCCCAGGTCCACCCCACCCAGGCCTGTAACCTCTGGCCAAGGATGCAGGCCTGGGAAGGGGGCCCCCAAGCCCCTCTGATTGCCAGCTTCACAGAGCCCAGTCCTCTGCAATCACCAGCTCTGATCCTGCCCCCTGCCATTGCTGGCTCTGCCCTTGCCCCACTGGCAGCCTCTGGCCAAGGCTATAGGCCTGGGCACGGGCCCCCAGACCTCTGCTTTGCTAGCTCCACTGGTGCCCAGACTCCTGCGAATGCAGGTTCCACCCTTGCCCCTGCCATCACTAGCTCTGTGGAGCCCAGGTCCATGTGATATCCAGACTTGCCCCTGCCTAGGCCTGAGGCCTCTGGCCCAGGCCTTATGCCTGGGTAGGGCACCCTCATACCCCTCCAACCACCGGCTCTGCCCTTGCACCCTGCAATCACTGGCTCCACCCTTGCCCATTCCTAAGGCCTCTGGCGAAGGCCTCTGGTCTGGGCAGAGCACCCCCCTCCTATTGCCTGTTCCACCCCTTGGGCCCCCTGCTTCCCCAGTCACCTGCCTGGTTAACAGGCCTGACCACTTCAGTGGTGGGACTGAGCTGGACTGGGCACCTCCATCTTATGTCCATGGGGCAGCCATATTTGTCATGGAGTGATGCCTAATTTGCATATTACTATTTTTTTTAGATAGGATTATTGTGTTATTTTTCTAACAAAAATGTATACCTACATTTGCCCCACCTTGTAAAGTACTTTCTTACAGTCAGGAGCTATAAACTACTTTTCGGCAAAACACACACACACACAACACTGCATACTATATAGCCCAGTTTTCTTTTACAACAGAAAGGGAATAGAGACTATTTGCTGTTTGTAAAGTGTTTCTTGAAATACAGAGAGTTGATGCAGGTGAAAAGAATTTTAGTACATACAGCTACATCTCACACAGGTTATAATGTGGATGCCCTCAATACAATTCAGCATTCCCTATTCAAGCCTGAAAAATTTCATTTATATATAAAGAAACAAAATACAATATGGGCCTGCCCTTCCTTCATTTTTCATAACATTTTTACACCATTTTACAGAGTTAACTCTTTCAAAATAAAGAATAATTGTGGCTATATATTTTTTTCAGACTCTTAGGAAATTGGTAAATATTTTGCTTCCTGTTCAATTGTTGTTGTACTGATTATATTTCTATGAAGCTCAAGATTAGGAGACATTATTTCATGTTATATGATTCAAAATTGGACAGTGTGATTGACCAGAGAGAGACATAAAGAAATAAACTTCCTTAGGTAAAAAAAATATACAATTTCTTTCCATTTGAATTGTGGTTACTCCTTGAATATAATTGATTAAACTCATCTAACTAAATACGTTTAATTTTGTTGTATGAAAAGTATATCTTGACAGAAATTGCTTAAATTTTTTTGATCTTATCTGTTAAGCTCTAGTCAAACCAAACAAAATGAAATGGAAACTACTTTAACTGCTTTAATCATAAAAAAATGTAATTAAGATTTTTCAAAATTTATAAAACTACTGGAAAACTTGAAGGAAAAAAGGTCAATAAGGCCACCTCTATTTCCCAAGTTTAACCCTTTCTTTCAGGTAGTTAGAAGTTGAAAAAACAAAAGGAAAAAGGTCTGTGATACACAGATGCCTCTGAAACTAGACTGGATATTTTGCATTTACTAGTATGCCTAGAATAGTGGCTCACATTTACTTCTTTTCTATCCTGTTATCTTGGGTGATTGGTTTCCATTGATGGTGTATAAAATCTGAACACTGCTGACAAAGATTCTGAGAAATGTGAATTCCAGGAGAACACAGAAGGCAGGAAATAGTGCTGAGTTGCCTGTCTGTCTATAATCTATCATCTATCTATCTATCTATCTATCTATCTATCTATCTATCATCATCTATCTATCTATCATCTATCTATCATCATCTATTTACTAGTATCATCTATTATCTATCTATCATCTATCTATCTATCTATCTATCTATCTATCTATCTATGTATCATCTATCTATCATCTATCTATCTATCTATCTATCTATCTATCTATCTATCTATCTATCTATCTATCATCTATGTATCTATATCTATCTATCATCTATCTATCTACTAGTGTAATCTATCATCTATCTATCATTTATCTATCTCTCTACCTATCCTATCATTTATCTATATCTATTTATCTATCTAAGGAGAGAGAAAAAATCGCACATTTTGTTCAAGTATATCTGTGCTTTGTTCCTTTTATTATTTAGTAGTATCGCATCATATGAATACACCAAAATATTTTTGATGGATATTTGGCATTTTCTCAATTTTTAATATTGTGAAAAAAATTGCTATTGTTTCATTGGTCTTTTTGGAGAGCCAAGTTTTTATTTTTCTTGAGTAAAACCTTTTAATGCTATTGCTAGGCGAAATATTCTAAAAATATCATTTGGGTCAAACCACTGTCAGACATCACTTCTACTTGCCTATTGATTTTTCTCTAGAAGTACTTTGAAATTACTGAAAGGGCAATCTTAAAATACCAAAGTTGATTGTAGATTTATGTATTTCTCTCTTC
Source organism: Murina feae (assembly GCA_004026665.1). NCBI lineage: Eukaryota > Metazoa > Chordata > Mammalia > Chiroptera > Vespertilionidae > Murina > Murina feae. Next base: position 12,947 of record PVJC01035690.1, read on the forward strand.
TTTTTTCTTCTTCTTGTTTTATGTATTTTTAAAATCTTATCATGTGCATACAAATGTATTATTGTTGTCTTTCTCATGATTGTTCCTTTTGTATATTTATGAAATATCCCTTTTTATTTTTGCTAAAATTCTTTATTAAAGTATATTTTTACTGATATAAATGAAACCACCCTAATATTTTTGTCTAATGTTTGCATTGCATATTTGTTTTCAACCTTTTTTTCCTATATTTTAAATATTTAGAATATTTCTTATAACTAAGTTAACTAGTATTTGCCTTTTTTATTCATTCTGAGATGCTTTCCTTCAATCAATGTACTTAGTATGATTATATTTAATGTATTTTTGATATTTGCATTTCATTTAAATATATATTTTTTATTTTCTTATTTTTTCTCTCTGGCATATATTTTTTTTGTAAGTTGAGTGTTTTTAATAGTCCATTTTATGTCCTCTACTGATATTTTAGCTATCTTTGTGATTCTTTGTGGCTGCTATAGAGATTAAAATTAACGTTATTAATTTATCACAACTTAACCTTAAATAATATTAACTCATAAAAATTACTTAAATCTTTCAATAGTGTAACTATTTCTTTTCCAAAACTTTTTGTAATTATTTTGTCATATATTTTATTTCTACAAGTAAAATTGTTGTAAAACTTACAGTATATTATAATTCTTGCTCTAAAATATCAATAATTTTGAGTTGATATGCATAGTCATATGTACACTATTTTAGATTTATCCAAATATTTACCCTCTATGATGATCCTCATTCCTTGTTATAGATCCAATTTTCATCTTAATGTAACTCCTTTTAGCTAGAAGAATTTCTTCTAGCATTTCTTGGAGTGCAAATGTGTTGAAAGTGTGGTCTCTCAAATTTCATATATTTGATAGTTTTTATTAGCTTTAATTTCTGAAGGATATTGTCACTAATATAAAATACAAGACTGATTATTTTTTTATTTTTGCACTTTAAAAGTATGTTTATGTTTTTTAAATTTTGTTTTATTACTTTAAGTATTACAAAGAGGGTTAAATAAGTTTCCATTTTTTCCCCTTGATTTTCCCCCGTCCTCTCCTACCCACCAGTGTCTTGTGTCCATTGATTATGCTTATATGCATGCATAAAGTCCTTCAGTTGATCAATTAACCCTCCTGACCCTTCCAGCTGTAGTTTGACAGTCTATTCAATGCTGCTCTGCCTCTGTATCTGTTTATGTTCATCAATTTATAATGGTCTTTATTATCCATAAATAAGTGAGATCATGTGGTATTTGTCTTTCATTGACTGGCTTATTTCACTTAGCATAATGCTCTCCAGCTCCATCCATGCTGCTGCAAATGGTGGGAATCCCTTCTTTTTTTACAGCAGCATAGTATTCCATTGTGTAGATGCACCACAGCTTTCTAATCCATTCATCTGCTGATGGGCACTTAGGCTGTTTCCAAATCTTAGCTATGGTAAATTGTGCTGCTATGAACATAGGGATGCATATATTCTTTCTGATTGGTGTTTCTGGTTTCTTGGGATATATTCCTAGAAGTGGGATTGCAGGGTCAAATGAGAGTTTCATTTTTAATTTTTTGAGGAAACTCCATACTGTCCTCCATAGTGGCTGTACCAATCTGCATTCCCACCAGCAGTACAGGAGAGATCCTTTTTTTCTGCAAACATTCAAGGAAGAACTAAAACCTGTCCTCCTAAGACTACTCCTAAAAATTCAAGAGGAAGGAACACTTCCAAGCTCATTCTATGAAGCCAGCATTACCCTAATACCAAAACCAAAGATAACACAATGAAAGAGAATTATAGGCCAATATCCCTCATGAACATAGATGCCAAAATCCTCAACAAAATCCTAGCAAATCAGATGCAACAGTACATCAGAAAGATCATACACCATGACCAAGTAGGATTTATCCCAGGGATGCAAGGATGGTACAATATCCGCAAATCAATAAACATGATACATCATATAAACAAATTGAAAGATAAAAACCACATAGTCATACCAATTGATGCAGAAAAAGCATCTGACAAAATCCAACACCCTTTCTTGATAAAAACTCTCAGCAAGGTGGGAATAGAAGGATCATACCTTAACATAATAAAAGCCATATATGACAAACCCACAGCCAACATCATACTCAACGGGCAAAAACTAAAACCATTTCCCTTTAGAACAGGAACAAGACAGGAATGCCCACTCTCACCACTCCTGTTCGACATAGTACTGGAAGTATTAGCCTTTGCGATTAGACAGGAAGAAGAAATAAAAGACATCCAAATTGGAAAAGAAAAAGTAAAATTGTCCTTATTTGCAGATGACATGATATTGTACATAAAAATCCCTAAAGACTCTGTTAAAAAACTATTGGACTTAAATGAATTCAGCAATGTAGCAGGATACAAAATAAATGCTAAGAAATCTATGGCATTTCTATACACCAATAGTGAACTTATAGAAAGAGAGACTAAAGAAGCAATCCCATTTACCATCACACCACAAAAATTAAGATACCTAGGAATAAACTTAACTAAAGAGGTAAAAGACTTCTGTTCAGAAAACTACAGAATGTTGAAAAAAGAGATAGAGGAAGATATAAACAGATGGAAGAACATACCATGTTCATGGATTGGTAGAATCAACATCATTAAAATGTCCATACTACCTAAAGCAATCTATAAATTCAATGCACTTCCTATTAAAATACCAATGGCATATTTCACAGACCTAGCACGAACTTTCCAAAAATTCATCTGGAATAAAAAAAGACCCGAATAGCTGCAGTGATCCTGAGAAAGAACAAAGTAAGTGGGATCTCCATACCAGATATCAAGCTATATTACAAAAGTATGTTCATTTTACATTGTTATTTAAACTCTATTTTGAAAAGATAGCTTGGATAAAAGATTGGAAAAAGGAGCGATGGTACATATATACTATGTAATACTACTCAGCAGTGAGAAAAGCTGAAATACTGCCATTTGCAGCAACATGGATATGATATTGCACACAATGGGTCTGAGGCTGCCTGTCACTACTTGAGCCAAATTAAGCAGAGAGAGGATTGAATCATATATGATCATTTATTCCAGTAATACTGGCAGTGTGGGGAGAGCTGTTGTTCACCCTGGAAATTCTGCTCTATTCCCCTCGCCAGTGGACTGATTGTGTAGCAGTGAGAGAGAAGATAACCATGTGCAGCTGAGAGCTGCAAGTCTCACAGGGAAAAGGGGAGGGGAAGTCCGGCCTTCAGAAGATCAAAGTCCAATAATAAGGTGGCTAATCTCCTATGATGTTACAAACGGTTTAGTCTGTTCCTGGGACTGGAGAATGGTGAGTGTTCCTGAGGCCAACTCCTGAAAGGGTCTGAGCACAGCAACCAAATCAAAGTATGTCCTGTCCTTGATCTGTTCTCAAAATGTATCTCTATTCTGAGTAATGGGCCCAACGAGGCATCTTATCTTTTTACAGCCTAATTTCACTTGCCAGTGTCTGACGGTCTGTAAGAAAACCTCTTATCTATAGTTAGTAAGGTGAACACTTATTAGACAGCTATGGCTCTACAGGCCCCTTCCCTCCCTCCCTGTCAGATGGACTGTGAGATTACTATGCTAAGCAAAATAAGTCAGTCAGAAAAAGCTAAGACCCATTCTATTCCACTCATATGTGAGATATCAAACTGAAACTCATTGACACAGACAATACTACGGTGGTTACCAGAGGGAAGGGAGTGTTGCATAGTAAATGGTAAAGAGGGCAGATAAATGGTGATGGAAGGTTATTTGACTTTGGGTAGTGGGCACACAATGTAACGTACAGATCACACATCATAGAAATGTACACTTGAAACCTATATGACATTATTGACCAATGTCACCCCAATAAAATTAATAAAATAAAATAAATATGACCCTAAAAAAGAGAAAAAGAAACCAGCTTTTTTAAAAAAATACTTCATTGTCATTTTTTTCCTCTTTAGTGGAATATTTTAAGATGTTTTATGTTTGGTTATTTAGCAATTTGACGTAGATGTGCCTAGTTGGGCTTATTATTTATTGTTATGATTAATGTGTTAATCATGCCAATAATATTCTCTAACCATAAATTAGAAAGGGTCAAAAAGTGCATTATATGTGAATTAATCATAAGAGTGTCTAATAATATATACTATGTAGTACTAGTATAAGCCAAATTTAGTAATATCAAGATACTTAAAACTTTAAAGTTTTTCTTTGCAAGATATATTAAAGATTTAACAGCATTGCTATGTGCTCTTTCAAATTTACAATTTCATATATATATTTCTGCCAGCACATTTCTGTTTCAAAATCTTAAGAGGAACTTAAAAGTTTTAAAAGCTTTAGAGTAAATCTTCATCTTAAAGGAAGGATGTTAACTTTCATAATAAATATAAACAACACAATGTAATTTAAACTACATGTATGCTTTGTTTTCAAAGGCTACTCTAAGATTTTATGATAGCTAACAATTGACATTTTTTCTGTCATAAAACAATTTTCTTAAAGTTCTTTTCAGTCACCACTTAGTTCAAAATCACCTCTTGTTAAAAAGGCAAATATCTAGAATGCACCTCAGGCCATGTGTATGAAATGAAATATGATTGTGGGCAAAAGACCATTCATTTTTATAAGTTTTTCTGTTCACTCTAAGCAGAATAATGTTTGGGAATCATTTTCTTAGACATATATACAAAAGGATACTTCTAGAATAGTGTAATATATATAAACTATTAAACTTATATTGTGACTTAGCCTGACACTCAATAAAGATGAACTTTAATGACATATATTATAAGAAAAGTATGGAACTTTAACCTTTGTTGTGACCAGGGCTATTCTTTACTTCACTATAAGTCAAACTAAATAGACAAATGGGTCATTTTCCTACGTAACTAAGGCATATTGTTATATGTTTCTTTTTTAAAAAATTTATCTTTATTGTTCAGATTATTACAGTTGTTCCTCTATTTTCCCCCATAGCTCCCCTCCTCCCATTTCCCACCCCACCCTTTGTCCCCCCACCACTGTCCTCATCCATAGGTGTACGATCATTGTCCATTCTCTTCCCGCACCCCCAAAAACCTTTACCCCCGAAAATTGTCAGTCCACTCCCTTTCTATGCCTCTGATTCTATTCTA